>JAGFPH010001928.1:52648-64245 GCA_018207615.1 Philaenus spumarius
GTTGTTATGAAACAAATTTGAGCTTTTTTGTAATTAAGTTATATAACCTTTTAATTCGTAAAAATGTATTCCTTTATAAAGCGTTTTAAAACATTGATCAATAACAATATTAGGCTTATAGCCTATAACTTTAAGTTTTCTACAACTGCATTAGTGAGAAGTTAAATAACATTGTTATGAAACAAATTTGATCTTTTTTGTAATTAAGTTATAAAACTTTTTAATTCGTAAAAATGTATTCCTTTATAAAGCGTTTTAAAACATTGTTCTACAACAATGTTATATAACTTTAAGTTTTCTACAACTGCATTACTGAGAAGTTATATAATTTATATAACTTTTTAATTCGTGAAAATTAATTGCGTTTTAAAACATTGTTCTATAAGAATGTGATAATATAACTTTAAGTTTTCTACATCTGCATTAGTGAGAAATTATATAACATTGTTATTAGGCCTAAACAGATTTTAGCTTTTTTGTAACTTGAGTTGTATAAGTTTTTAATTCGTGAAAATTAATTCCTTTATAAAGCGTTTTAAAACATTTTTCTATAACAATGTTATATAACTTTAAGTTTTGTACAACTGCATTAGTGAGAATTTATATAATATGTTTTAAAACAGTGTTTTGTTACATCGAATGCGGCTTATAGTAATAAAATTTGGGTCTGTTCCAGTAAACGAGAAATCAACTGGAAACGCAAGCGCTTCTCTCTATAACCGTATCTAAACAGTGCAATTTCTTTCAGCTGAACGCTTTGACATTGCCTCATTTCAAACCATTTTATAAGTTTATCTTTAGTAATTGAGTGTTGAAAAAAAAACTGAATATTCTTTACAAAATTTCGGATCCGGCTTGCAAATTATTTTTCATTGTTAATTTTTTATTGTGTTAAGAAACAAATTCAAACTTTGTACTTACAAAATGTCAATTACATAACAAATCAAAAGCATTTTAAAAAAATTTTAAATGCAAAACGGATGCGTATTGTGACTGTGCTTAAAATGAGACCTTGCAAACAATTTTATGATAAAAAATAAACGAAATAAATGGTTTGAAATTTTTAACATTGCTCTTATGGGATAAAAATCCAAGATGGCCGCCACTACAGCAGACCCTTATTAAGTCGTAGGGACTGTTAGTTCTAGTATCTAATAGTTCGAATTTAAGGTTGTGCATACATAAGCAGATACAATAAATATAAATTACGGTGCAAATTTAATTATTTTATTTCTCGACGGGGCGCCAAATGTTGCCCTAGGTATACTTTGCCTCGCCTAAATCGGTACATCAATGGTTCGTAAAGAAGTACCATAATGTCACGTTGTAATGTTGGCAAGCCTGCGCTTGTAGACTGTCTAAGTAGGTAATATTCAAGCTTCAAGGCTCAGTCGTGGCCTCGTCTGGCCCTGGCCGCACACTTCCTCTCCGTACAAACTTTCTACAACTAAACTACGAAAAGTGTTCGTCACTTGAAGAAGGTTCCGAGTCAACTAACGGATTATCATTTTGTGAGACCGTAATTTCTTATAGAGATTAGGAGTCAGCGATGCAAACTTTATGAACAAATATTTACCACTTTTGTCACGAAAAGCTTTGGGAGCTTACCTTGTTTTTGATATTTTATAAATATTTTTTCGCTTACTGTAGTTCCTGCCCAATTAAGCGGTTTATCATCTCCTATGAAAGCGAGTGTACGTTCGTACGTATACATACGTACTTAAGTACGCGAGTAACATATAAAATAACAAATGATTTCATCCATGATCTGTAATACTTAAACAAAAACCCAGCGTAGATTATTAACTTTGGGGTTATGTTTACAACTTCAATCGTAATTTCTTGTGAATTTGATTTTTTTAAATATGAATTAAGTTATAGAACTAATGTAAGCTAAAATACGTTATAACATTTGCTTTGAGGTTATAAATACAACCTTTTATCATTAATATATTCGTTTATAGTTTATACAAATTTAAAGAAGAGATACCTATTCGTTTAACTTCGGAAACATTCGTACATCTTCGTATAACATATAAACATATTCGATTATTTATTTCTTCGCTATAATATTAATAACTTCTATACATTTGATCTATCAATATGAAATAAAAAGCAATTAAAAGATAATATTTGTATCTTACTTTAAATATATAATAACATATACAAATTTGTTTAAAGGCCCCCATACACTTCAAAAATTTTGCGCAAACCTTGGGTCCATACACTATGCAACATTCAAAATAACTTTCAGTTTATTTAGTGAAATTGTCGGAAGAGGATGTCAGGCACGGATGATGCTTGTGTCGCAATTATAATTGCTTGTTTAACGAAAAACAAAACACGAAAAAAGAAGCAGAGGATTTGGACGAAGGAATAGTCGAAGAAGAGAAATGAGTTTAGCCATGACCGCTGTCTGTGTTTATATGAACTTTTTATTCTTATTTTGACCCATAGAACCATTCTCCGAAGTTTGGCACTTTACTTATGGGACACTCTGTATAAATAGAAATTAACTAAACTGAAACAAAAATTATTATTATTATATATACAAGTTGAAAAGGGGGTGTATGTTAAAAGCACCATTTTCTTAATCTGCTATGTATGTTGTTGAACAGGTAAACATATTCCACGAAATTTAATGAAACTCAGAATTCGTAATTGTTCATTTGGACTTTTTTTTACATATTTGACAGTTCCTTTCCTTGAATTTAATGAGCGAAATTCATGATAGCATTGTTATAAATTAGTTGTTAAAATGAAATAATTATGTAAGTGTTTGTTTCACAGTATTTACTGGAGGAAGATTATGCTATAAAAAACAAATGTATATAGGCTACATTTTCAACACCCAGTTAAGGATATAGATAGGCCTGATGGTAAATTCATGATATATCAATTATCGTAAAATGATTTATGTAGCATTCAAATATACTAATTAAATTTTAATTTAACAGAAGAAAATCACACTGAATACTGGGAGAGATCTCATGTTTACGCAAACACTACCATTCACTTCAAACCTTGTTGTCAAGCATAAAGGTTTGCGCAAACCGATTCGCTTCAAACGTTTGCGCAAACAAAACTATCAGCCATACATTACAAACCTACCGTCAAAATGTTTGAAGTGTATGGGGGCCTTAACAAATAGGCCTACAGTTTTATAATCCTTATAATTGTGGGCATTTACCGAGTTAAAAATCCCCGTCAGCATAGTTAGGTAGGCCTAAATAAAGTCTGTAGTTTTTAAATAGTATTTTTTTAAATGATGTATGTCCTATGTGTTTCTATAATTAATCTGCCTGTGATTTTTCACGAGGGCTTACTAGTTTGTAGATAAATCTTTAAAGATTTGTGTTGTAATGAATTGTACCAACAATATTGTTTGTTTTTATTTTTCTTATAAAAGAGAATAGCTCAACTAGATATTGGCGTGAATCCTGGGGCGATGGGCCGGGGGTGTGGGGAAAGGGCGTAAGTGGAGAAAAAAAAATTTCCCACACCGCTTTCTATAGTTTTCTAAACAGTGTGTTATAAGCCATAAAATCACCCTCGCGCAGACGCACTCACACTGCCCACCTGGAGCTAATCTTTCTTCTATGAATCACCAACTACAAAATAACATTTTTCTAACTGTTAACTTTACTTAATCTTTACTCCAATTACTGCACTCTAAATATTTTTCTTCGCAAAATGAGTCCAAACACGGTACAATTCTGACAACTCTAAACCGTTTTACGGTCAGTAGGTTACAAAATCATAAATTTGACTATTTAAAAATGGTTATTGACATTTTATTTGAATTAGCACGATCACAATAACCTACATAATTACAGTAATTCTAGTAGTGATTTCAAACGTATGCAAAAAAAACAAAAACAAACTAAATCAGAATCAATATAACAGTGAACGTATACTAAGAGTAAAATAAAAATAATTACAAATTAATTTTGCAATGTTACTGTACAATTACTAATAAATCGATAAAATAATATGATGAAAAACAAAAGTAACAGTGTCTTCTAAAACTAAAATGTCCAATGTACGCAAAAAAAGAAAACGAAACTAAATCGGAATCAATATAACAGTGAACGTATACTAAGAGTAAAATAAAAATAATTACAAATTCATTTTGCAATGTTACTGTACAATAACTAATAAATCGATAAAATAATATTATGAAACACAAAACTAACAGTGTCTTCTAAAACTAAAATGTCCAATGTACGCAAAAAAAGAAAAAGAAACTAAATCAGAATCAATATAACAAAAACGTATACTAAGAGTAAAATAAAAATAATTACAAATTAATTTTGCAATGTTACTGTACAATAACTAATAAATCAATAAAATAATATGATGAAACACAAAACTAACAGTGTCTTCTAAAACTAAAATGTCCGATGTACGGAAAAAAAGAAAAAGAAACTAAATCAGAATCAATATAACAGTGAACGTATACTAAAATAAAACAAAATAAAAATAAATAAAAATTCGTTTTAAATGTTACTGTACCTACAATAACTGTTAAATCAAGAAAATAATATTATTAAACTAACAAGAGCATAACATATTTGTGAAAAATGTCAATAACCATTTTTAAGTAGTCACATTTATGATTTTGTAACCTACTGACCGTAAAAGCGCTTAGAGTTGTCACAATTGTAACATGTTCGGACTCATTTTGCGAGGAATAATATTTAGAGTTCAGTAATTGAAGTAAAAATTAAGTAAATTTAACGGTTAGAAAAATCTGATTTTGTAGCACTAGGGCTAGTTGGTGATTCATATTAGAGTCGATTTTATGGTCTAGAGCGCACGTCTATTTGGACAAAGTATAATGTGACTCATCCTTCAAACGAACTAGTAGATGTTTACCTCACCCTTAACACGTTCACTGCTACGCAAATTTCGTACTTCCTATGCTAGGAGCTGACCGTTTATTTTTTATATTTATAGCCTAAATGAGTAGAAATTACTTTATTTTGTATTTTTGAACCTTTCTACGTAATATTTTAAAGCGGACGCAAATGTGTGTCCATAGCATATAATCTTAAAATTTGCGTGTGAAGCACGCAATTCTCTGTGTATTAAAAATACCCCCAACACGTGGTTGGCGTGCGAAGCCCGTAATGCACTGTGTATTGAAAATACTCCCAATACGTGTTCAGTGTCAAGCTCACACCGAAAAGTTTTCCCGGCTACGACCTTGTAAGTGACTAAGTATGGCCGACACCGAAATATCGATTATAATAGTATACACAATTAAACAAATAGTGACTGCGCACATTACTCGGTCAGGCTGTCGATATCGGCGTGACTGATAAGAACAATTCCGAATGTAAACGGCACGCGTTGATAACAGAAATCTGAGGAAACGTTCTTTATAGCTTTGTGAAGAAGAATCGATGAGATCATTCTGACCGAGATAACAGGGTTCCCGGTAAATAGAGCGTTCGTAACAGCAAACACAAGAAGATAATATTAGTTGGAGAAAAAAACTCCGAGGAAATTAATTGTTGTATTGTTCAAGTTGGTTTAAACTTTATTTTTTACCGTTCTGTTGGATTATAAATACCCTGTCAAAATTTCCACATTCGACGACCAATAAATAAAAACATAATATGAGATGAGCTATTGCAACATGGAAAGCTAACATGGAAAGATGAGCTATTGCATGATATTTTCTAGGGGAGGCCTAGATTGGGGTATGGGGCTAAAACGTTCACTGCTAATGTGAGCTTGGCACTGAACACTATGAGAAGTTGCCGAAGCACAGGGCATTGGACGCCAACGTATTGGGAGTATTTTCAATACACAGTGCATTGCGTGCTCCGCACGCCAACAACGGTATTGGGAGTATTTTCAATACACAGTGCATTGCGTGCTTCGCACGCCAACAACGGTATTGAGGGTATTTTCAATACACAGTGCATTTGCGTGCTTCGCACGCCAACCTCCGTAATGGAAGTATTTCCATCCACAATGCATTGCGTGCTTCGCACGCCAACCTCCGTAATGGGAGTATTTTCAAGACACAATGCATTGCGTGCTTCGCACGCCAACCTCCGTAATGGGGGTATTTTTCATACACAATGCATTGCGTGCTTCGCGCGCCAACAACGGTATTGGGAGTGTTTTCAATACAAAAGGCATTGCGTGCTTCGCACGCCAACCCTCATATTGGGAGTATTTCAATACAACAGTGCATCCATGTTGGGAGTATTTCAATACACAGTGCATTGCTTGCTTCGCACGCCAACCCCCGTATCTTGAGTATTTTAATACACGGTGCATTGCGTGCTTCGCACGCCAACCTCCGTATTGGGAGTATTTTCAATAAACAATGCATTGCGTGCTTCGCACGCCAACAATGGTATTGGGAGTGTATTCAATACACAATGCATTGCGTGCTTCGCACGCCAATCCTCGTATTGGGAATATTTTAATACACATTGCAGTGCGTGCTTCGCACGCCAACCCCCATATTGGAAGTATTTCAATACACAGTGCATTGCGTGCTCCGCACGTAAACAACGGTATTGTGAGTCTTTTCAATACACAAGGCATTGCGTGCTCCGCACGCCCCACGCCAATTTAAAGCCTATATACTATAGACGCACATGAGCGTCCGCTCTAAATTTTAGTGATTATTACGTAGAAAGGTTCAAAAGTAAAAAATAAAGTAAATTTCTACTCATTTAGACTATAAATATAATAAATAAAAGGTCAGCTCCTAGTATAGGAAATACGAAATTTGCGTAGGGGTGAACGTGTTAAGGGTGAGGTAAACATCCACTAGTTCATTTTGAAGGACGAGTCACATTAGGTAGCGGTGTGGGAAAATGTTTTTTAGCCGAATTTTCGAAGAAAATAAGAGCTATTACACTCGACCCAACTTGAAAACGGTTGGTCGGAGAAGGCTAAAATTTGGTTTCTATCCGTTTCAGACCATTTGGAGACTATACCCAAAAATCATTACTTTATATATATATATATATGTTTTATTCCCGGATTTTTAAGGGGTAGTAAAAATGCTTCAAAATTTCTGATTTTTTGGTCAAAGGGCCTTAGTGCGATTCTTCAAAAGGTACTTTTTTTGTTTTTCGATCCGTTTCAAAATGGCGGAGTTATACAGTTTTTTCGTTTTTGGGTAGGAATTTGAGGGGTAGTTTTTTACCAACCTTGCTAAAAGGTAGTAAATATGCTTCAAAAATGATGAATTTTTTGTGAAAGGGTCCTTGTAGGATTTGAAAGGTACATATATTTTTATTTTTTGAATTGAAACAAAATGGCGGCCTATTTGTAGTAAACCCAAAATGGCAAAGTTAGAGCGAGGAAATTGCATGATATCTCCCTCTCATAAGCCCAAGTTCAATTTGTGAGTTATATGAGTCGAAAGGCAATTAAATTTACTATAACCTTGTGTAAAGGTATTTTAGGTACACCTCCTGGAACAAGGAACAAAACTCATATAAAGATCCCAATAATCGACTTTTTCGCTATTTTTGTACGTTAATTGCGCATTTTCGCCCACTCATAAGCCCGAGTACATATTGTGAGTTATACCATTCAAAAGATAATTAAATTTACTATAATCCTGTGTAAAGGTGTTTTAGGTACACCTCCCGGAACAAGGAACAAAACTCATATAAAGGTCCCAAAAATCAAATTTTTCACTATTCGTGTACGATAATTAAATTCGGCTATAGTAATGCGGCATTGCTGCTTACGCTTTTTTTATTTTTTCTCCATTAGCGCCCTCTCCCTACACCCCCGGACCATCGCGCCAGGGCGAGGCCTAGTGCCTGGATTCAAGCCGATATCTGTAGCACTGTCGTGTATAAATAGTATAGGTTACATCGCGTTTACACTCTGTAGACAAATTAATAATGCAATGTAATTAACTAAGTGTTCGCGTGGTACTAGTGCAGTTTGATAAAAAATATCGTTCATAACTTGTACATAAAGTGCTTTTTGTATGCAAAAACATCCGGTTTAGGTACTAGTGATTAACTTTATTATAAATACTTATTCGGACATTTGCCATCATTTGTGTGTTAAATAATCAAACGTGACATTTCGGGAACACAAATCAATTCCCGTTCTCAAGTGACTAAAACTAACGGTACATAAACCCAGGCAACTAGGCCTATGTAAGGGTGAACAAAGTAAAACTAAAAATTATTACTAACCTTAAATATTATCTACATGATGGATCTCAGAGCTAAGACTGAGAAGTCAAACACACCAACCACAGACACAACGCAATTCAAACACTAAGCAAACGCAATTGATGGCAAGCGCCTAGTTGACAGGTTGGAGTGAGACTGACAACTGGCCAGGGTATTCAGGCGTGGCCAACAGGAAGGGGTAGTTTCCTATTGTTTCATGTAGTTCAACTGTTTCGCACGGGAACGGGTTAGACACACAGATGATGGCAAATGTCCGAACAAGTAATTATAATAAAATTCAACATCCATCATTAACTAACAATAACTTCAAACAGAGAATAGTGATTAATATGCTATTTTGTTCTAGGCTTAAATGATCGTGTCCTAATAATTATGTGTCGAAGAAAAGCGAAATACACGTCATTTAAAAATTACGGATGTTTAAAAGGTTTGGTGTGACACATTGTTTCTTTAAACAATGTAAAGACTACAACATGCAATAATTCGACCACGCAGATGAACCGCTGACGTGGGTTGAGCGTATTTCCAAAATGAACTTTGACAACTTCAGAGTTTCAACCAACTATTTGGGAAATTGATCTACTCGCGAAGGCGCTGAATAGCTGCCTCCGTGTACGAAATATATTAGTAGAATTTGTTTGCAACTTAGCCTCCTAGGTCCGGCTCACATCCTGCTTCGTTCCACCTCGTCCTTGAGGCCTGCTTCGCTCGCAGCGTACAAACTTGGCCGTTGGGTCTCGGATCGTAAAATGTCCCACGATAAACCCCCTCCCCTCCCGTGGATTTGAACCGGGTACGTTTATGGTATTTTACGTTTTGATCGGTTTCGGGGGAACCAAGCGGCGAGCTATAAGGCGGTGTAAAAAAAAAACGTGCAAAATAATATCCCACATGTATTTTGTTGGATAAAACTCGCACGAAAAATCTAAAAAATAGTTACTTCCTGTCAAAAAACGTGCTTAAGGTTGTTGGATTTTTTTGGCTAACGAACTCGTCCGAGCAACGTAGACAACCAACATGCGTACCAAGTTTGGACCGAATCGGACTTAAAACGCGGACGCTAGAGTGCGAACACACATTTGTAACTTGTAATGACGCCTTACGTGTTCTGGAGACCATGATCGGTGCTCATTTACCACTCCTGGCCGTAGGTCTCACCATAAGGGTCTCTGCAACAGCTCATCTTTCCTATAGGAATTCGCTAATAAACTACACAATCTGATTATGAATAAAAAATATCAAGTTTTTGTTTATTGGTCGTCAAATGTAGAAATTTGACATTGTATTTATAATCCAACAGAACCGAAAAAAATTAAGTTTAAATCAACTTGAACACATGGGCGCCTATATTTGTAAGCAGAGGGGGGGCCACGATGCATTGTGTATTGAAAATACTAATAGAGGGGTTGGCGTGCGAAGCACGCAATGCACTGTGTATTGAAAATACTCCCAATACGAGGGTTGGCTTGCGAAACACGCAATGCATTGTCTATTAAAAATGTTCCCAAGACGGGGATTGGCGTGCGAAGCACGCAATGCACTTTGTATTGAAAATACACTCAACAAGGGGGTTGGCGTGCGAAGCACGCAATGCATTGTCTATTAAAAATACTCCTAATACGGGGGTTGGCGTGCGAAGCACGCAACACTGTGTATTGAAAATTCTCCCAAGATGGGGATTGGCTTGCGAAACACGCAATGCATTGTCTGTTAAAAATACTCCCATACGGGGGTTGGCGTGCAATGCACTGTGCGTCGGCCGCTTCTCATAGTGTTCAGTGTCAAACTCACAGGTGCGTCCTTAGCAGTGAACGTGTTTTAAACAGAGATGTACCGGATAATGATGTTTTTAGTCAGGTTAGTAGCGGTTTGCTCAAGTGCCAGCATTCGCGCCGGTATCTGTACTACCAGTTGGAAAACAACTTAACATTTTGAAGTTACAGGTGTAATTTTACCGCAACGGATTGTTTGCTTACAATAGTTTTTGGTCCTAGTACGATAAAATACTTGTCCTACAGCTGTTAAATGAAGTGCGTTTTCCCACACTCGCAGCAGTGCGCAAACTGAACTGCGTGTGTTCAGCGTCAAGTTATACCTCTTTGTATTACTTAAGCGCACGGCTAAACAGCTGTCGTGCGGTAAAGTAACACTTTTCGCACTCCAGCTGTTTACTTTGTTACAGTGCGCAAAGTAAACAGCTGATGTAGTCTATGTTTTGAAATTTTTTATTGTTATGGAACTAACCTCTGTAAAACAGTACTCTTTTCAAACTAAAACACTAATTTAAAATGTAGCTGTAGGAAAAACGTTGTGTGTATTACGGGTGCAAAGTTTAATTTGTCACACTCGATAAAGTTTGCCGCCTTCGGCCAATTGTTTATCTCGTCCGACAAACGCAATTTGCACCCCACATACACAAATAACTATATGTAGTTAGATCCTAGAACCAAAAAGAAGTCAGCTGGTAATTCAATCAGCTGACTTTTTCAGCAAGTAGTTGATTACTACAATAAAGCGTCACTTTACGCACGTAACGCGTGCATTAAAAACATCAGTTTATATTGCAGTATGACAAAAATATGATAATATCCCAAAAGAGTCTCGATTTATATGACACATCTATATATATATAAGAGAAATACCACTCACTCACTCATCACGATTTCTCAAAAAAAAAAAAAACGGATTGAAATGAAATTTGGTATGTAGTTTCCTCTAGGGCCATAAGTGTTCACTAAAAAAGGGTTTTAAAAAATTGGAAATTTTAGGGGTTTTGGGGTGTAAAAATTACTAAATCACGATTTCTCCAAAATTACCGAACAGATTGGAATGAAATTTGGTATGTAGCTTCCTCTAGGGCCATAGGCGCTCGCTAAGAAAGAGTTTAAAAAAAAATCGAAATTTTAGGGTGGTTTGGGGGGATCAAAGTTATTAAATCACGATTTCTTCAAAACTACCGAACGGAATGAAATGAAATTTGGTATGTAGGTTCCTCTAGGGCCATAGGTGCTTACTAAGAAAGGATTTTGAAATTTTAGGAAGGGTTTGGGGGGATCAAAGTTACTAAAATCATAATTTCAGATCTTTTATTATTATGACAATAGTGCTTTTATTATTTAAGATCTATATATATAAAAGCCAAATACCACTCACTGACTGAACACTTAAAAAGAATACAATTACGTTAAAAAGACTGAAAATACCAACCACCACGGGCAACGCCGTACGGGTCAGCTAGTACAAATATATAAAGCGAAAACAAAAGCGGTACGATACTAATTCGCATTTTCGTTTTATTTTAACACAATAACTTATGTTTGGTCATGTGTTAATAAACAGTCAAGCTTTTCTTGACCTCGGTTCTATTCAATAAACAAACCGATAGCTCCCTTTGTCGTAAGA
>JAGFPH010001928.1:97786-110270 GCA_018207615.1 Philaenus spumarius
AAAAAACTGTTTTCTTAATAGCATCATTTTTTATAGGCATAGGCTAAATACATTTTTTCTGGCTTTCTGAACAGCAAACGTGTATATATTTTTCAAAGTTTCACTTTCTACATACAGTATTGCTAAGAAATTCTGGTTCCCCTCGTCTGCACAATTTCCGAATCCAACACTCATTGTTACCAACTTCTGAAAATAATTCCCACAGGACGTTCGAGGGTTGGATCATTGATTGCTGAAGATAAGCCTGATAAAGAAGGAAACCCGCATGGCTGCCCATGTATGAAATACCGCAACTCCACAAGGTGTGTTTGCTGGGTGTAATTATAATAATACTGTGTCACTCTGTCTCAACTCTCTCAACATGAAAAGTCCTAAAGTTAATGCAATTTGTACAATTAATTGTATCCTGGAATCCACTGTAAAGTTGTCCTTGCGATTTGTTGTATATTATTTGTTTTGCTTATAGTGCACAGAACTGAAACTTGGGGGATTTACAAGAAGTAAAAACCCTTTGCATTTCGATTGCAAATAAAATCCAGACTCGCTATGTGAAACGCATTACAAAACCAATAGTGATCATGCTAAATGGGAAACAGATGAATTTGGACGAAACTCACAACTGTATACGTTTTTGGGTCAGAGAATTCGGATCTGAAAACTTTTTTAGCGAATTTCAATAGGAAAGTTGAGCTATTGCAGTAAACCTTACGGTGAGACCTAAGATCGGGAGTAGTAAATGAGCACCGATCATGGTCCCCAGAACACGTTTTGGGGTGTCTTTAAAAACCATATATCTATATATTTTTATGTATATGTGTGTTCGCACTCTAGAGGCCGCATTTTAAGTCCGATTTGGTTCACATGTTGGTTGTCTGCGTCGCTCGGACGAGTTCGTTAATCAAAACAATCCAACAATAGGAAGCACTTTTTTTGACCGGAAGTAACTATTTTTTGAGTTTTTTCCAGAAGTATAAATGTAGGATGTCATGCTGCACATTTTGTTTTTTACTCGACATTATAGCTCGCTTGGTTCCCCCAAAATCGATCAAAACGTAAAATACCATAGAAGTAGCCGGTTCAAAGCCATGTGGTGGATTCTACCGTGGGGTTGGCGTATTGAATGGTGTATTGAAGGTACTCCCAATAAGGGGGTTGGCGTGCGAAGCACGCAATGCTTTGTGTATTAAAGATACTCTTTAATACGGAGGTTGGCGTGCGAAGCACGCAATGCTTTGTGTATTGAAGATACTCCCAAAATGCAGATTGGCGTGCGAAGCACGAAACTCATTGTGTATTGAAGATACTCCCAATATGCGGAATGGCGTGCGAACTATTTTGCAGCTATTCAGCACCGTCGTGAATAGACCTATTTCCCGAATTGTCGGTTGAAACCCTAACACATAGGCCTATAAACTTAATTTTGGAAATTCGCTCAACTCACGTAAGCGGTTCAGCTGCGTGGTCGAATTATTCTATATGTAATAAGCCAAAGTGCGATTGCCGATTATGGTAAAGTGCATTGCTTGAATAGAAAAAGGTCGATTCGCTTGTTAAACGGTTTATCAACCTAAATACGCCTATCACTGACCCCAGTTCTGGGAATCCGCAGTTATGGCAAAATCCCAAGTAACAGCCTGCAGTACATTATGTAACATATATAACGCCCACAGTCGACTATGTTCGCTCAATAACAAAACTGCAGTGTAAATGCGATGCACGGAGAATATATCGAATTTTACAGAACTATATACTGATGACTTTTTGAAGAGTTATGCAAGATCTATTTGCGAAGCCCACACCTTCTATCCCATCCTCAACTCAAAAATGGGTAATACACGCACACACGAGGTACGTCTATTAAATAATCAGATTGTGATCCCACCTCATAAATCAGAACCCATTGGACGAGCATGCGTGGTGACCTTAAACGTGTCTGAACTCGCAAAACAAGCGCCAATGCACTGTGACTTTCAGTTGATTATGAATCGTACCGATTGGAAATACCGTTTCAGTGGGGACAAGCTTCGGTTATACTCAAACGAGCCTACCAGGTCCGTCACGGAAATCCGTGGTAGTGGCTAAATCTAACAGACCCGCATCCTTCCGACACATGTGCATTCCACCTCACCATCAGTTAGTCTAGATGTCCTCCTATTACTACCGTGAGTAGCAAAATCATCATGGAAGAACAGTGCTGATTGTTGTTAATAGAGTGCGTTTTTGCACACTCACAGCAGTGCGAAAACTAAACTACATGTGTTTAGCGTCAAGTAATTTATACCTCTTTGTTTTACTTTACCGCATGACTGTAATTTAAAATGGAGCTGTAGGAAAAACGTTGTGTGCATACGGGTGCAAAGTTTACTTTAGTGCACAATACTGGATACACAAATAACTATTAAAGAGATATGTTAAGTTTTGTTCATTCTTTAGAAATGCATGGTGACGCTCATCTACACTCATCCCAAGTGTAATAGATTCATTCTGGAACATACTGTATATATTATTATTTTTAGCGAATTTCAATAGGAAAAATGAGCTATTGCAGTGGCCCTTATGGTGAGACCCAAGGTCGGGAGTAGCAAATGAGCACCGATCATGGTCCCCAGAACACGTTTTGGGGTGTCATTAAAATTCATATATATATATATATATGTATATATGTGTTCGCACTCTAGCGGCCGCATTTTAAGTCCGATTTGGTCCAAATTTGGTACACGTATTGGTTGTCTATGTCGCTCGGACGAGTTCGTTAGCCAAAAAAATCCAACAACCGGAAGTACGTTTTTTGACCGGAAGTAACTACTTTTTGAGATTTTTACTACGAGAATGAAATTTTTTAGATTGTTTTTTGAAAATAAAAATGTAGGATGTTATTCTGCACATTTTGTTTTTTCACGCGACCTTATAGCTCGCTTGGTTCCCCCAAAATCGACCAAAACGTAAAATACCATAAAAGTACCCGAGTCGAAGCCAAGTGGTGCCAACTCGCGAGGTCACTAGGCTCATACAAATTCTACTAATATATTGCGTACACACTGACAGCTGTTCAACGCCTTCATGAGTAGACCTATTTCCCAAATTGTTGGTTGAAACCCTAAAACATAGGCATACAAACTTAATTTTGGAAATTTGCTCAACTCACGTCAGCGGTCCAGCTGCGTGGTCGAATTATTTGAATTGACTAGGTTTTTTGGGGTTTAGTGTCCACGATACAAAAAACTAATTAGTCATTTTCAGGAAGTAATCATTGCAACGACTGCAAAAGTATAATAGCTTCATCTGTGTTAGGTACCTTGACATTTATTTAAATTTTTCTTAAGCTCTGAATTTGAGAACAGTAAAAGCACATGTTTGTCACAGAAGGACAAATACGACTTAAGTATAAGCCAGTGGCGGCTCGTGCTATAGGTTCACTGGTTCAGTGAACCCCCAACCAAATTGCGTAAATAACATAATATTTTAACAAATATAAATATTTAGTACTTTTTTTCATAAATGTAACAATATACAGTAGATTGAAAAGTTGTTAAAATACAACATAGAGTAACAACGCGCAGCTCTCCTACGTCGTTTTCAGCATCTTGGTTCAATTCAAAGAACGAACCTCCTGGCCTAGGCGAGGGGGTACAGGGGAACGGTGGGGGAATAGCAGTTTCAACGTTGTTTTCCGCTGCAATCTAAATGCAGCGACTCCCGACTCCTTCCGAAGACAGCCGAAGCTGCAGTCACAACAGTGTTTTGTAAAAAAAACCTTACGCCTATTTTTTCCTTTACGTAGTTGATGTTTGTTTACTTCTTTGATTTATAGGTTATGTCAGTTGTGCATTCTATGAAGTTCATGTGTGTTAGTGTGGACATATTATTAAATAATATAATTGTAGTTCAGTGTTGTTATTAGCGTTGTGTTAAGGTAAAGTTTTTAGAATGAACAGCGTTCCACCTTTGCTAAGGGTAACTTTTCTTGTTTACCTCTTGGAGAAAAGTGTGCTATTAAAGTACACTGGTATTTGTGTCACTTCATTATTTATGAGTCACTATCAACTAAAAACTTAAATAAACTAATTAATAAAGTATCGGCTTCTATGTAAGACAATATTGTTCTCAATTTTCCATTTATAATTAATATCTATATTCCAATCTATCATGCAAACTGTAACCCGATTTTATCTCATTGCACGCTTTTTAGAGATGTCTTAAAACAACCAAATTTAAGTAAAAACAGGCCTAAAAGTAGAAATTCTTATGGTTAGTACTAAAAACAAATTTGCAGGACCCCCCTCCCCTGTAGATTTGAACCCCCAAGGTAATAATTCACCAGCCGCCACTGGTATAAGCACAGATAAATCTACATAGCATTGCCTCTGCGCTGCTAATAACAAAACTCTAAGCACATTAGCAATACAGTGAGTGATTACTGAAAGAATGCGTTTCTCCAGACAAAAACTAATATAATGCTTCCTCGCACACCCAATACCTTTGTCCCATCTGCGCAGGACGTAGCTATGATTTTAATGTACTATTTTATGTTATTTGCACGTGGAAGAAATATTTAATAGCCCCACTTGTCATTAGTCTAACTGGCATACTAGAGTATGCTCGCGTTGGTCACCACCATCAAGCTCGCGGCTACGCTCCCCACCTACACTGGCTGTGAAGCAAATGCAAACAGACTATTGTACATTTGGAGGCAATTGGATCGATGTAGAGTAGTGGGGGCAGAGGTGACACATATACCGACACATGCGCAGTAGGGAAAAAGGTTCAGGAATTCGTTTATACAATAGATACAGAGTGATATTTAAGTACCAAAACAGCTTTATATTGAATATCTGAGAGAGATATTTTGAAGCAGAAAGAAATGTGGTTCTACACAGTTAAAAAAATCTGCATTATGGTGGGTTTTAAATTTTCGTCCACCATATTGAATCGAACTTAATCTTTTTAAATGATGGTGTAATCCGTTTTCCTGTTGATGCCTTCATTTTTGAGTTTTCGAAACCAGATTTATTTTTTAAATGAAATATCCATACATTTAGTACTATATAGATTGTATAAAATCGGCTATTTCTTGACACATTTATTGAGTTCTTCCTCGTTCAAAGCAAACAAGCAATTCTAAAAATTTCGACACGAACTAATTTAAAAAGCACGCAAGTGCGGCACTGAAGCAGCACTGATACGGACAGGCGCCGAGCATGTGGAAACCGCTCAATTGAAATCCGCAGAAGAATATTGTCTTTCACCGATACGGAAACACGGATCCAATACGGTACTGACACGTCACGGACCTGTGTAAATGGACATTTACTATCGAAAAGTCGTACTATTAGCGAATCTCCATAGGAAAGATGAGCTACTGCAGTGGCCTTTATGGTGAGACCTAAGGTAATGAGTAGTAAATGAGCACCAATCATAGTCCCCAGAAACCTTTATGGAGTGTTATTAAAAAATTTATATATATATATGTACACACTCTAACGGCTTTTAAGTCCGATTTGTTTCGAATTTGGGACACACGTTGGTTGTCAAAGTCATTGGGACGAGTTCGTTAGCCAAAAAATCCAACAACCGGAAGTATTTTTTTTAGATTTTCCGTACTAGTGTAACAATTCAAAATATTGATAAACAAAAAACATAGTAAATAAATTAATCCAAGGAAAAACAGAGATTATAAACTTTTATTTTATAGTTGCGAACGGGAATGAATGCTCGCGACATTTAACGGTAATAGTCTGGAATACGAACGCAAACAGCTAAACGAATCGATGACAGTCACTATTTAATTAAATCAAAAATAATTTCACTGCTTTTCAATATATAACTAAAATAATCCATCGATCCGGTAGAGTTATAAAATAAATGAAATTCAAAGTTTAAAGATAGGCCTAAGTAACATTTATGAAATACAAACTCATTGCGATCGTCACGGCATGAACGAATCATCATCACGAATTTATCTAATATTAATTTATACAATCAGCTGTATTTTATAAGTAACAAATAATTATCATTTTCGGCAATAGATAAAGAGTATAAAAGCTAAATTATAGAATGACAAAGATAATAAGGAGTTATTCGGTATTTTCTCTATTTTATCCAAGTAATTATACCTTCAATATTAACTATCATATTTTCATTAAAATTCTAAGAAACAAATCAAAATTATAATTTAAAAGTCATTACATTTCTTTTTTTTACATGCTCATTTATTCATTACCATTTAAAAAGAAAAAGAAATATTGAAGAAAAAGACATTTTCTCTTCAACAAATGAAGCCTAAAAAAATTAAATTATTATTCTGGTGAAAATCGTTATGAAAGGAACATTACATTTAAAACGGCGAATATTTGCCTATAAAAAAGAGGTCAGACTTAAAGGATCAAAAGAGATTTAATGAAGAATAAGTGTTAAAAAATATAAATAATTGAATTCAAAGATCCTATATAAATCAGAAGATCTTATAATTGGTGAGATCATTCCATATTTTATAACCTCATTTAGAATATTTTTCATTTGAACTTAACTTTGAAGTTAATCAGAACGATTACTTCTTATTATAGACAATTTCTTTTTTATGAGTATCCAATAACTTTTTATAAGTGAACAGTTATTTTTGTGTTGGATTATAAACTTGTGTGTATTTATATATCTTGTGTTCATCTTCGTATCATCTATCATCTTTTATATTTACGTACATTTAATTTCTCTTGTTTGAACAATTATTTATTATCATATTTATTTCGTTGTGTTATTTTTATACTTTCTTTGGGAAAAGACGGCTCTAACCTTACCCGAGATTAAGACTTTCGTTGCTTTACCAATTGTTATTCTAGCCTAATCACTAATATTTATGGATAATAAATAATCTTGATTTGTTATTTGTAATATTCCATGTTTTATTATTTTATTATCGAATATTTTAATTAATATAATTTAAAATTTGTGTTAACTTTCTCAACGAGAGATTTCTTTCTATATATTTTTATATAAATATATTTGTGTTGTAAAATGAAAATCTTTTGGGATTTTATCCAACAAAAATAAATACAGGAGATTATACTGCACATTTCGTTTTTTTACACGAAAGCTAGCTCGCTTGGTTCCCCCAAAATCGATCAAAACGTAAAACACCGTAAAAGTACTCGGTTCAAACCCACATGGGGAATTTTACCGTGTAGGCATCTTCTGATCCGAGGCCGACGGCCCGAATTTGTAAGCTGCGAGCGAAGCGAAGCAGTCCATAACACGAGGCAGTACTGATGCGAGTGTCACGAAGCAGGGGCGAGTCGAGAATGGAGGCTTAGGTGCAAACCAATTCTACTAATATATGCCATACACATAGGCAGCTATTCAGCTCCTTCGTGAGTAGACCAATTTCCCAAATAGTTGGTTGAAACCATAAAATAATTCTCTGTTTGAAGTTATTGTTAGTTAATGATGGATGTTGAATTTTATTATAATTACTTGTTCGGACATTTGCCATCATTTGTGTGTTAAATTATCAAACACGACGTTCCGGGAATACAAATCAATTCCCGTTCTCAAGTGACTAAAACCATAGATCATGAATAATAAAATAGATCATGCGGGGGCTGTGTGCCGAAAAAAAGGTTGTATAGTGCATGATCGCGCCGTGAGGTAGCGCTAGAAAGCATTGGTGTTTCACACCGCTTCCATCGTTTGCCCAATAGATACCTCCACAATCGTCGAATTTCCAGTGGAACGAAACATTGCATTGGATCGGAGTTCTATTAGGTTATCCAAATACAATGCTATAACTAACGTTACATAAACCCAGGTAATTATTTTACGTTTGTAAAGATTACTTTCCCGATGTATGATTTTTGCCTCTGCCCAATTAAATTTGTGATTTTCGGACCATATATTTTCTGCAATTTTCGATTTATCGACTAGGCCTAACCGTACATTATTTTTGTGTTCTTTTATTCTAATGCTTAAAGGTCTTTTTGTCTCGCCAATATATTGCCTATCACATTCACATTTAATACTGTAAATACAGTAATCTTTACAAACGTAAAATAATTGAAGCCTCATATATAAAACTAGCGGACAACCCTATCAGCCAAACGAGCATTGAAGTAAGGCCACTGTGGCTCCCATTATTAAAAAAAGAACTAAAACTTGATTATAATAACCATATTAATAATAAAACAGAAATGTTACCGACTAATAAAAATGCTGAACTTTTACCAGTAGAATCACCAAGTGGTGTTATAACCCGTTCCCGTGCGAAACAGTTGAACTATATGAAACAATAATGACCTACCCCTTCCTGTTTGCCACGCCTAAACACTCTGGCCAGTTGTCAGTCTCACTCCAACTTGTCAACTAGACGCTTGCCATCAATTGCGTGTGCTTAGTGTATGAATTGTGTTGTGTCTGTGGTTGGTGTGTTTGACTTCTCAGTCTTAGCTCTGAGATGTATCACGTAGATATCTAAGGTAAGTAGTTATTTGTAGTTTTACTTTGTTCACTCTTACCTAAAATCATATTAACTTAATTTTGGAAATTCGCTCAACTCGCGTGAGCGGTTCAGCTGCGTGATCGAACTATTTTCATTTTTGCGAAAATGATGGCAAACGTCCGAACAAAACATCTTAAAAAAACTACATGACAGCAAAACTACATGACTGGAGATTTCGTAATTTTACCAACAACATATAAGTTAAGCGTCATAAGATGCAATAATAAACCAAACACATTGCCGCGAATGTTACAATAGCTTCGAACATTGACTGTTTTGTCGTTACAAGAGTACACATGTGGACATGGCACTGAGGCCAGATGTCAAACACATTACACAATGACCACAGTAACATACTTAGTTGTCTTAACACGTCCACTGCTACGCAAATTTCGTATTTCCTATTCTAGGAGCTGACCTTTTATTTTTTATATTTATAGCCTACATGAGTAGAAATTACTTTATTTACGTAATAATCACTAATATTTTAAAGCGGACGCACATGTGCGTCCATAACACATAGGCTTAAAATCAGCGTGCGAAGCACGCATTACTCTGCGTATTGAAAATTCTCCCAACACGGGGGTTGTCTTGCGAAGCACGCAATGCACTGTGTATTGAAAACACTCCCAATACGAGGGTTGGCGTGCAAAGCACGCAATGCACTGTGTATTGAAAACACTCCCAATACGAGGGTCGGCGTGCGAAACACGCAATGCACTGTGTATTAAAAATACTCCCAATACGAGGGTTGGCGTGCGAAGCACGCAATGCACTGTGTATTGAAAACACTCCCAATCGGGGGTTGGCGTGCGGAGCACGCAATGCACTGTGTGTTGAAAACACTCCCAATACGAGGGTGGCGTGCGAAGCACGCAATGCATTGTTTATTGAAAATACTCCTAACATGAGGGTTTTTGTGCGAAGCACGCAATGAACTGTGTATTGAAAACACTCCCAATACGATGGTTTGGCGTGCAATGCACTGTGCGTCGGCCGCTTCTCATAGTGTTCAGTGTCAAGCTCACATGTGCGTCCTTAGCAGTGAACGTGTTAATAAAGATTGTCAGTCTTTTCAGAAGCCAAACCCCTCGAAGGAACCTGATTAGGGTCAGTTTATTCAGCGAGTGTTTGCAGTAAATCGCTGTGTTCTGTGGCCATTTTGAAGCTTTAAATTTATACTTTTAATGCGGTTTTTTAGTTAAATTTTATATTTACACACATGTGACTTAATCAAACATTTATTAAGAGGTTGTAATAGTCCGTGTCTTTCCCTGCCATCCGTCATAGGTGGCAATTTACTGCAAACACTCGCTGAACGTACTATAATAGTCGGTTGTATGACAACACGACTGAATGCTACCTGGAACCCTTGGGGGGCAATAAAAATATTTGCAGGGTACGACATTACGACGTTGCCGAATCTCATTAGCGATTCAGTCGTAAAGTCGTACTCTGCGCGAGGTCCCAGCCCCTAATCCCTCCGCGTCTACCTGCGAGGCTGTCTTGAAGAAAACTTTATCCATACCAGAACTGAGTTCATAGCTAGACAATATTTACCCCTTTAAAGTCACTTCACATATTTTGCCGATAACAGTATGATTATAATATTTGTATAATTATAATATTTCGTCGTATTATCACTTTATATAATTAGAATTAAAAAAAACTAGAGGACTTACCTAAACTGTTTAATCACAGTATGTTGCCGATAACAGTATGATTATAATATCTGTATAATTATAATATTTCGTCGTATTATCACTTTATATAATTAGAATTAAAAAAAAACTAGAGGACTTACCTAAACTGTTTAATCGCAGTATGTTGCCGATAACAGTATGATTATAATATTTGTATAATTATAATATTTCGTCGTATTATCACTTTATATAATTAGAATAAAAAAAAAAACTAAAGGACTTACCTAAACTGTTTAGTTACAGTATTTTGCATGAGAACATTGCATGTATTTTGCATGTATATGCATTGTAAATTTGCTGAGTACGCAGCGGTACGGGCTAAAAATATTATCACTATTGGCTGTCAAACCCTCATCAAGATTTACCCCGGTCAAGCCGTGCAGACTACGACAACAAGACTGAGCCCACTGGCAGCTGCACCACAGTCGTGTTGTCGTAGCCCTGCAAACCAGGTAAACCGATGACCCTTGGCAGTTTTATTGCACAGTCTTGTTGTCGCTTTACCATAATAGTCATGATATGCGCCTCAACACCTGGGTAATAAACTGAAAGGTCGCAATACAGAATTTTTTTTTCAAAACTTCACTTAAATCTAAACAGTAAAACCGAGAATAAGGTACCTGGTCTTTTTATAGATAAAGAAAGCCTTTGACACTGTGGATCACTCCTTGTTATTGCCAAAATTGGAAATAGCAGGTTAGGGGAATAGCGTTTGAATGGTTTAAGACTTTTTTATGTAATAGAACGCAGTTTGTGTCTGTTGGTGAATCAACAAGTACTGCTAAAATTGTCAATGTTATAGTTCCGCAGGGTTCAGTCCTGGGTCCTATATTGTTCCTGATTTACGTAAATGACTTGCATTCGGGAAAAATAAATGGTACAGTGACAGCATTTGCTGATGATACGGCATTTGTCTATAAGGCAAAAGATATTGGGGAATTGCTCAGACTTACGCAGGAGGATTTATACTCTATATCGTTTTGGTTTAACTATAATAAATTAGCTCTTAATACAAAGAAAACTACGCATATAAACTTTTCGTTATCTGAATCATTTGTGTTTTATAAACCACTATCTTATCATATCCTATCGAACTGCAGTGGTCTGAGATGTGATTGCGACAAATTGATTCAGTCTAAAAGTATTAAATATTTAGGTCTTATTTTTGATGAAAATTTACTGTGTAAAAGACACATTCAGAGTCTAAAGAGATATTTGTACATGTTTTCGAGAAAGTTGCATTATCTTAAACTTGTTTGTCCTAGTCAAGTGCTTGTCAAAATATATTAAGTATTTGTTCATTCAAAATTAGAATATGGAATTAGTTGTTGGAGTAGTACTTATAGATCACATTTGAATGTTATTGACAAGGCTGATTTGAAGGCATAGAGCTGATCATGTAAGTAGGCCTAGATGAAAAACATAGATCAATAATGGAAGAACCGCCAGGGCCAGCAAACTCGTTTTATTTAAATTGCGTGTAATGGTAAGGCATTTTAATATTTACCCGATATCCCTTTCGTGTATTTATTCATATCTGCGAGCGAAGCTAATATTTATCTGCAAGTCTATACTAATATTAAAAAAGGTAAAAATGTTTTGTTTGTTTTTATGTAGGGGGTAATCTCTGGAACTACTGAACCGATTGAAAAAATAGTTTTACTAATAAAGAAAAAATAGTTTGACTAATAAAAAGCTACACTATGCCTAAGTAACATAGACTATAATTATTAATTTTGATAAAAACATTTTTTTTATTTCAATATTTGTAAATTTAGTCGGAAAAAGCTCTTAGGATAGGCATAGACTGAACCAACACATGTAGGCCTATTTACATTGATTGCCATAGCAACCAATTGAATAAAATAACAGATAAAACAGCTGTTTGCTCTAATATTTTCATTAACAGTTGATTTAAAACTTTGAAGCAAATTATTTGTAGATTGGTAACTTTTAAGTTAGGTTTTATTAAAGTGTAAACCCTTGCTGGTACTTTTAACATTTATTATAACTGCTGTTATAAAATGTACGAAATAATTTGATTTGAACATTTAACATTATTAGCCATCATAGCTTTCGGGTTATTATTCCTACACCTTTATTATAAAGAAAACATAACACGATTACGGACATACAACGGGGTTGGCGTGAGGAGCACGCAGGGGTTTCCCCTAGTCTCTAATACTTAGATTTGGTTTTTGTTTAGGAACATGACTAAATCATGCTAAATGTTAATAATTCTTTGACATCTATATATATTAAAAGAATTTGGTCAAAACCTATTTCCAATCGC
>JAGFPH010001928.1:110370-126145 GCA_018207615.1 Philaenus spumarius
TTAATAATATTATTTTCTTGATTTATAGTAATTGTACAGTAACTTTTAAAACGCATTTGTATTTATTTTTATTTTGTTTTACTTTAGTATACGTTCACTGTTATATTGATTCTGATTTAGTTTATTTTTTTTTTCGTACATTGGAAATTTTAGAAGACGCTGTTAGTTTTAGGTTTTATAATATTATTTTATTGATTTATTAGTTATTATGCAGTAACATTGCAAAATGAACTTGTAATTATTTTTATTTTACTCTTAGTACACGTTCACTGTTATATTGATTCTGATTTAGTTTCTTCTTTTTTTTTTGCGTACATTGGAAATTTTAGAAGACACTGTTAGTTTTAGGTTTTATAATATTATTTTATTGATTTATGAGTTACTGTACAGTAATATTGCAAAATGAATTTGTAATTATTTTTATTTTACTCTTAGTATAGCCTACGTTCACTGTTATATTGATTCTGATTAAGTTTGTTTTTTTGCATACTTTTGAAATCACTACTAGAATTACTGTAATTATGTATGTTATTGTGATCGTGTTATTTCAAATAAAATGTCAATAACTATTTTTAGGTAGTCACAATTATGATTTTGTAACCTACTGACCGTAAAACCGCTTAGAGTTGTCACAAATGTACCGTGTTTGGACTCATTTTGAGGGGAAAAATATTAATAGAGTTCTTAGAGTAAAAATTAAGTAAAGTTAACAGAAAAATGTGATTTTGTAGTTGGTGATTCATAGAAGAACGATTAGCGCAAGGTAGGCAGTGTAGGTGTCTGCGCGTGAGTAGCGAGGGTAGATTTTATAGCTTAGAGCGCTCTCCTGTTTGGACAAACTATAACCCGCCTCCAAGTGGCAGACTGCTATATTGAGTAGTCTCAGACCAACACAACTTGTATCGAATATTGCACCCACTAATCGTTATACAATCTCAATAAAACAAAAACCAGTGGGAAGAAAATGTTTTAACCTTTCAGTTTTGCATTTACAAATTTGATCTAAAACGTAATTTACGTATGTAATCATCGTTGTAAAATTGTCGATGTCTAAATCAATTGACTCCGCGCGAAAGCACAAGGAAATGACTCAAACTCGTCACTTTTGAAGGCACAAAACCGTTAAACAGATTTGTTTTGAGAAGAAGATGAGGACAACATTGCATTCGTTAAGATTTTAACTTTCTACCACTCTTATAGTTTCTTTTATACGACCTTTTCTGTAAACCCTTGCAATTGGACAGTTTTCAATCAATGAGAAAGCACATTTTGATCTATTACAAATAGAAATATTTGCAAAATGATTTTTACATCGATTTGAAGAGCAAGTTCTATATTTTCGTTTGGTATAAGAAAAACCTGATTTGGTGTTCCGATGCTTTACGGGTATTTTCGTGCAATACGCGCATTTCTTCAACGGCCTAGGAGCGTTAGCCGTTACATTTTTACATTGTCTGCAGCGCTGCAGCGTCTGGCTGGAACTGTATAGCCAGCCACCGTTTCTTAAGAGTTTTGTTTTAGTTGTTCTAATTTAGTGAAACAAAGGTTATTTAAAATTATTGTCAAGTATGCAATTCAATTATATGATTTATTATCTACAATCCGCCATTTTGTATGTAACTTTTATTTTTAAATGGGAAAGTGGTCATGTGATACATCATTTCGATGTAGAATTTCAAGACAAAGCCAACGGTGAAATTTGCACATCCATATCTTTAACCGATTAAAAATGGCGGTAAAAAAACAACGAAATCGTGTTTTTCAATTTTGCCCCATTTTGCTGCACTATTTTTTTATACTAATTATTATTCTTTTTAGATTCAGAATTAAATAAGCTTTCAAACGATATGCCACACAACTGTATTCGGTTGAACCACTCGAAATCAATTTTGAAAAAATCAAAATGGCTGTAACTCAAAATTTTTAAATACTCCCAAATATAATAATAATAATAATTTTATTTACAGATCTTGTATTACAATTATCCTTACAGTCTTGGGAATTATACCAATTACCGCAACCAGTTTTAGGTAATTGGTTTGTAATAAAAAAGAAAAGAAAAGAAAAACATATAAAGATACAAAATAAATTAGTCAGTTCTCCAGTATCAACCAATTACTCCGGTGCCACTGCAGCTGTGTGTGATTCGCCGTATCACTACTTCCAGTAAAAACATAATACTAGTAATAAAATTTACATTTTGACATAAACTAAAATAAGAATGCAATTTTACAAGGTAAAGACAAAAATACAGATGAGATGCCACGCATATATATCGTTGTGTGGCATATCGTTTGAAAGCTTATTTAATTCTAAATCCAAAAAGAATAATAATTAGTATTAAAAATAAACGGTATCAGTTAACTGACACAAACTTTCTCCCAACTTACTGTAATCAAAATAATATTGTTTTTATTCATTTTATTTACTACTTTTTAGAACAAAACAAAAAAATAATATTCTACCTACGTCAATCGTATAAAAAAGTTATTGTCCCAGGCGGGATTCGATCGCGCGACCTTTGAATTACTGGCCGTCTTCTCTACCGTTGTGCTATCCCTTGCGGCCGTTGCCGTGATGCTAGATTGACAACATAAACTTGTTTATTTTTTAACATTTCCCCATAATTATAATTATGAAACGCCGAAGTTTTGATAAAAGCGGATGGTGTCATTTTGTTTGGCATCTTAAGCACTATAAATAATGAAAATTTGATCAAAATCGTTAGAGCCGTTTTTGAGAAATTTGCATTTTTGTCGTTTTTTATTGGTTTTTAGGGGTAAATTACCCTTAAAAATTAAAAATTCCAAAAAATGAAAAAAACGCCTGGAGATATTAGGGTTTAGTACCTACATACCAAATTTCATGAAAATCGGACCAATAGTGTCCCCTCTGGTCGTGTATACATACTGACACACTGACAGACAGACACCACGTTAAAAACACTTTTTTGGGTTCAGGGAGCACCAAAACAAAAAATTCCACTAAAAATATTTTTGGGTTCAGGGAGCACCAACACAGATAATTGCACTAAACAATTTTTTGGGGTTCTGGGAGCACCAAAACAGATAATTCAACTGAAAATTCAAATTCGAACGTTTTTACGAAAACAATGCTTTCTCCATATACTACGTATAGGGTGGAGAAAGTAAAAATAGTACAGCAAAATGGGAAAACACGATTTCGTGGTTTTTTTGGTCGCCATTTTTAATCGGTTAAAGATATGGATATGAAAATGTCACCATTGGTTTTCTCTTGAAATCCTACATCGAAATGATGTATCACATGACCACCTTCCCATTTAAAAAAATAAAAATTATATTCAAAATGGCGGAAAACTTTTTTAACCACGATGAGGTGTAGAATCTTCTCATCAGTGTTCGTGATTAAAATTTCAAATTTGTATTTGTATTCGTTTTAGAATTATTTAGGGAGTCTGTGACTTTTTCAACACTCTGTATATATATATATTTTTTTTATTTAAGGTAAAACTTAAAGGTACTTGGCGAGACGCCATAATAGGGATAGAAATAACCACTCCTTCTACTTCTGTTTGTATGTTAGTTTTAAGGTACTCGCCGTATTTCAATTTAGTAGCCTGATGATGCCTAACGGTGAAACATACATTGCTCAGTAATAAATTATAATTGTGAAATTTTACCATTTGGTTATTTCTATCCCTTCTCTGTATATTACCAACCAAAGGAACTGTCTTTCCTACGGGGAATTAAAATTGTCAGGTAAAGGTTATGTTTCACGAGAGATGTTGGCTTATGTCAGCTTGGAAGCGAGTCAACCACCGTTGGTTCTACTTCCGCCCTCTTACCACAAAATTCTGGGTGTGCTTGAACTAATACGGTTGAGGGTTAGCGTAATTCTTATTGAGGATGATTCCATTACGATTGAGATACGGTATCTCTATATGAACCGTGCTTCCAACTTGAGATTGCTGATGACGACACATCATCATGAGTGCTACCGCAGTACCTCCAAGTCAACCTTTACGTTGTGATAACGGTTATGCAGCGTGAAGAATGTGCATCGAGATGAAGAACCTCTGATATAAAAGCTTAGCCAGGACCATTCGACCATGAAACATATCAAGGCATTTAGCCACAAGTCATTGTTATAGAATTAGCTCCTCCGATAAAATCTGAGGAATGTGGTGGTACAAGTAATTGTACATCGCAACCAGATCGACTGTGTAAGATCAAACCAGAGAAGAAAGAATATCCGAAATACGGTCCCAGCAAATTTTTACAATACATGGTGTTCTTAGGAAAGATGAGCTATTCAGTGACCCTTATGGTGATACCTAAGTTCGGGAGTGGTAAATGAGCACCGATCGTGGTCCCCAGAACACGTTTTCAAGTGTAAAATTGTATATACTGGGTGATTCAGAACTATACTATCTCGGTAGCTCATTCTATAACTAAAAATAAACGGTACCAGATAACTGCCACATACATTCTCCCATTTGAAACTTTACTCTTCCCAAGAGTAGCATAGGAGGTGGATATTTAGAATTGCAAAAGTAGGATAATGTTACCATGGGAAATATTAGATGCATGTAACACACATCCATATTATATTGTATTATTATTATTATTATTTAAACTATTCGATCGATTTCGAACAAATTTGCACCAAACTTGTCAATTAGGCCTGTATAGATGCACGAAAAAAAGTTTTTGAAAAACAACCCTCTTTTTGTCCAAAAACCCCAAAAAATCAGTTATTATTATTAACTAAACGAGAATTTTCAGGAAGATGCGGTTTTTGCATATGGTAGGGAACATTAAGGGCTACAAATAAGCAAACTTTTATCAAAATCGTTAGAGCCGTTTTTGAGAAATTTAGATTTTTCTCGTTTTTTTGCCATTTTTGGGGGGTTTTACCCCTTAAAAATCTAAAATTTGAAAAAATGAAAAAAAACGCCTGGAGATATTTCAGAACTACACCTACATACCAAATTTCATCAAAATCGGACTGTTGGTATGGTCTCCAGCTCTGTACACAGCCTTACAGACACACAGACACGCGGACAGACATCACCAAAAAACACTTTTTTGGGTTCAGGGAGCACCAACACAGATAATTCCACTAAAAATTTAAATTCGAAAATTTGGACGAAAACAATACTTTCTCCATAATATACTACGTATAGGGTGGAGAAAGTAATAAGAAAAAAGTTCGTACAAACATAGGGCCGAAAACGCTTCGTTTTCCAGATATCCGCCACTTTGATTTTTTTACGAAATAATTCATATCTGGAGAAATGTTTGACTGATTGAGTTCAAACCTGGCATGAAGTTTCACCTAAGAGTGCTCCATCTCGAGAAAAATAAGCGATTATATCCAATCATGCGTTTCAAAATGGCGGCTGTTTGAAAATTTCAAACCTAAATTACTCGAAACCGTACATTTTAACAAACAATTTCAAGACACCTTTTGTGTAGCCCTTTTGATTCCCTGTCGGACGGTGTAACTGTCAAAACAATCGAGTGAAGGGTAATAGTTAAGTTATGTGTAGTCGTTAGTTCGTTCAACCCGTTGTCCTATTCTAACAATATTGTAAGTAGCCTACATACGCTGTTATTATCTTTAAATTAGCTATTAACCTTCATCCGATTGTTTTGACAGTTACATCAACCGATAGGGAATCAAACTGGCTGCAAAAAGGTGTCTCGACATTTTTTATTAAAATGTACGGTTTTTGAGTAATTTAGGTTTGGAATACTCAAAGAACCGCCATTTTGAAACGTATGATTGGATATAATCGCGTATTTTTATTCAGATAGATCATTGTAGGTGTAAACGTCATACCAAATTTGAACTCAATCAGTCGAACATATCTCTAGATATGAAACACTGTATTTTGTAAAAGATACAAAATGGCGGATATCTTTAAAACGAAGCGTTTTCGGGCATGTATACGAGTTCGCACTCTAACGGCCGTATTTTGAGTACGTTTTGGTACATACGTTGGTTGTCCAAGTCGGTCGGACGAGTTCGTTAGGCAAAAATCCCAACAACACGAACTAACCATTTTTTTTACATTTTTCGTACTAGAATGAAACTTTTTTGGGGTACTCTAAAAAAATTAATGTAGGCTATTATTCTGCACATTTTGTTTTTTTACACGACCTTAGAGCTGGCTTGGTTCCCTCGAAATCGATCAAAACGTAAAAAATCACAAACGTACCCGGTTCGAATCCACGTGGGGAATTTGACCGTGGGGTCATCTTCCGATTGCGAGCGAAGCGAAGGAGCTTTTAACCCGAGGTGCAGTTTTTCCGCTGCGAGCGGGTCGAAACAACGCGTGAGTCCGAAGCTAGAGGCTTAGGCGCAAACAAAAAATTCTAGTAATATAATTACTTCGTACACACAGACAGCAGCTATTCAGCGCCGTCAAGGTAGGCCTATTTCCCAAATTGATGGTTGGATCCCGTAAACATATAAATTTAATTTTGGAAATTCGCTAAACTTACGCCAGCGGTTCAGCTGCGTGGTCGAATTATTTTAATTGCGTGTTACCGTAAGGTTCAATATTTTCCTCATATTATCCCCTTTTCATACATGAATTCATGTCTGCGTACAAAGCTTTATAGTATAGCACATAGGCGTAACCAGGGGGGAGTTTGGGGGTTATAAACCCCCTTCCCCAATTGAAAAAGTAGTTTGGACTTTGTTTATATTAAAATACCTAACTTGTTTTCAACACCTAGGCAAATGTTAAGCTACAATAAATTATCAATATATTGCTGACATTATCTATATATATTATCTATATATATAAAAGGCAAAGCCCTCACTCACTCATCATCACTAATTCTCCCACTTCCCATGAAACTAGAGAGATGAAATTTGGCATGTGTATACTTTGTGATGTAAATGGGAAAACTAAAGAAATTTAATTTTCATATTCAAATTTTTAGTGGTAGTTTTGGGGGTTTAGGGGTAGTTTTGACTGACCACAGTTTCTCAAAAACCATACCAACTAGGGACTTTAAATTTGGTACAAATATTGCTCTTAGGCACTAGAGGCACACGAAGAACGGATTTTAAAATATTTGGCGTGTAAGGGTTGTAACAACCCCTAAATCAATAAATATTGTTTGTTATATATCTCAAAAACCTTACCTCCTAGGAACGTGAAATTTGGTACACATATTGCTTATAGGCACTAGAGGCACAATAAGAACGGATTTTAAAATATTTAGCCTGTAAGGATTGAATCAACCCCTAAAACAATACATATTGTTTGTTATATATCTCAAAACCTTACCTCCTAGGAACGTGAAATTTGGTACACATATTGCTTATAGGCACTAGAGGCACAATAAGAACGGATTTTAAAATATTTGGCCTGTAAGGATTGTAACAACCCCTAAATCAATAAATATTGTTTGTTATATATCTCAAAAACCTTAACTCCTAGGAACGTGAAATTTGGTACAAGTATTTGCCACAGGAGCAAAAGGTGAACTAAGAAAGAATTTTTAAATAAATTTCCTGTAAGGGTTGAAACAACCCCTAAAACAATAAACATTTGTGTTATACATCTCAAAAGTCCTACCTCCTAGGAACGTGAAATTTGGAACGCATATTGCTCAAAGGAGCTAGAGGCGCGCTAAGAAAGAGTTTTATAGTATTTGAAATTTAAGGGTTGAAACATCCCCTAAAAAGTATTGTTTGCTATAATGTCTTTAAAGCTAGAAAACTAAAATGTTGTACATTTATTTCTTACATGATACATATAAAAAGTAAACCTGTTTTAAATTTTGTGACGTTCTGCTAAAGGGTGAAAATGTAATAACAACCCCTAAAACTATAAATATTACCGCCTAGGAACGTGAAATTTGGTACGCATATTGCTCAAAGGAGCTAGAGGCGAACTAAGAAAGAATTTTAAAATACTTTCCCTTTAAGGGTTGAAACAACCCCTAAAACAATAAATATTGTTTGTTATACTTTCCTTAAAGCTAGAAGGCTGAAATCTTTTACATTTATTTCTTACAAGATACATATAAAAAAATAAACCAATTTTACATTTTGTCACGTTCTGCTAAGAGAAAATGTGGTAACAACCACTAAAATTATAAATATTATTTAAATACTGCCTAGGAACGTGAAATTTATACACATATAGCTCATAGGTGCTAAAGGCGCACTAAGAAGGGATTTTAAAATATTTATCTTTTAAGGGTTGAAACAACCCCTAAAACAATAAATATTGTTTGTTACATATGTCAAACACCATACCGCCTAGGAACGTGAAATTTGGTATACATGTTGCTTATAGGCGTTAGAGGAGCGCTAAAAAAAGGATTTTTAAATATTTTCCATTTAATGGTTGAAACAACCCCTAAGCAATAAATAAATAGTGTTTGTTATACTTTTCTTAAAGCTAGAAAGCTGAAATTTTGTATATTTATTTCTTACACGATACATATAAAAAGTAAACCAGTTTTACATTTCGTTACGCGCTACTAGGGGTGAAAATGTGATACAACCCCTAAAAACAATATACTGTATATTCATTTTTATACTTTCTTTAAAGCTAGAGAGCTAAAATTTTGTAAATATTTCTTACAATATACACAACACACAGATAAATAAACCAGTTTCAAATTTTATTAAGTTCTGTTAAGGGGTGGAAATGTAGTAACAACCCCTTTAACAATAAATATTTATTTTTATACTTTGCTTAAAGCTAGAAAGCTGAAATTTTGTACATTTATTTCTGACAAGATACATATAAAAAAATAAACCAGTTTTACATTTAATCACGTTCTGCTAAGGGGTGAACATTTAAAGACAACCCCTATAACTGTAAATATTAATTTAATACCGCCAAGTAACGTGAATTTTGGTACACATATTGCTCATAAGCACTAGAGGAGCACTAAGATAGGATTTTAAAATATTTAGCCTTTAAGGGTTGAAACATTCCCTAAAACAATAAAAATTTTATTTTTTTACTTTCCTTAAAGCTGAAATTTTGCACATTTATTTCTTACAAAACACATATATAAAGTTAATGAGTTTTACATTTTGTTACGTGCTGCTAAGGATTGAAAAAGTCATAACAACCCCTAAAAACAATAAATATTAATTGATATTATTTCCTTAAAGCTAGAGAGCTGAAATTTGGCACTTATAATTTTATGAAAATATTTTGAACGTAAGCTGATCAAAACTAACCCGATCTATGCATTTGCATATTAAAGACGTACCTGGGTGATCTGTAAACAACCAGCTAAGACTGTGATTTACAAGTCTGTAGATTTAGTGGTTGAAAAAGAAGACGCTCTTTACTCTGAATTTTTTATTGATTTAATTTATTCAACACACAAACAGTGACGATTTACGGGCAACCAGTGAAGAATAAGTACCAAACTAATTGAAAATACAAGTTATAATTCATTTTCGTGAAATATTAGATGAAAGAAAATGAGAGAAAAGTATTACAATTAATTATGAATCATAATGATAATGACGTAGCAAAAAACAAATTCCCTGTAGCGAAGCACGGGTTTTCAGCTAGTCTTTATATATAATTATTTATTTCATACTAGTGGACCCAGCAATACTTCGCTATTGCTTGATTTAATTTAAAGGGTAGTTATTCCATTTCATTACATTGACTTAAGTGATCGAATTGCAAAATGGTTTTTATGCCATAAGAATATTCTACAAAAATCTATATATTTAAAAAATTCCTGATTTTAGTTCACTCACTTCCTGAAGTTAATACTTAACCGATTTTGATGATTCTTTTTTTATTTAAAAGATAATTTCCAGTTCTAAGTCACTGTGGAGCTAAATATTTGATTTTCACTTTTATTTTAGTTTTATTCCGAGTTTTAAAAATGCATCAGTAGCCTATGCTACAACTAGGCTAAATAGGAAATACTGTAATTTGATTTTAAACAGCTGATAAACTAATTGAGTTTCAAATAAATAAGTTGTTTACTTTAAACTTACTCAAATGTCAACAGATGATTTGATTTAGGTTATGTTATTGTTGGTGTGTTTTAGGTCTGATTTGTTGCTGTGTAATTGAACTATTTGTTTTTGCTATAAATATTTTACTTGCACTTTCGTTTTGGTTATAATTCAGAGTTTTAAAATCGCATCAGTATGCTACAAGTAAAACTAGGAAGTTATTGGTTCTAAACAGCTGATAACCTAATTGAGTTACGGTATGTTATTGAGCCTTATGAATAAAAATGATTTTAAATAATGTTTATTGTTGATTCAGTAATCAGCTGTAGTCTCTAATATTTTCATTGACAGTTTATTTTAAATTTTAAATCAATTTTTAGGTTAGGTTTTTATTAAAGTGTAGACCTGAGCCTTGCTGACTATACAACGGGTTCCAACGGCACACAACGGGTTCCAACAGGGAGTTGGGGGTGGGGGGTTGGCATGCGGAGCACGCAGGGGTCTCCCCTAGTATAAATTTAATTTTGGAAATTCGCTAAACTTAAGTCAGCGGTTCAGCTGCGTGGTTGAATTATTTTAATTGCGTGTTACCGCAAGGTTCAATATTTTCCCCATATTATACCCCATTTCATACATGAATTCATGTCTACGTACAAAGCTTTATAGTATAACACAAAGGCGTAACCAGGGGGGAGTTTGGGGGTTATAACCCCTCACCCCCAATTGAAAAAATATTTGGGACTTTGTTTATATTAAAATACCTAACTTGTTTTCAACACCTATGCAAATGTTAAGCTACAATAAATTATCAATATATTGCTGACATTATCTTTATATATATTTATTTTATACTAGTGGACCCAGCAATTCTTCGCTATTGCTTGATTTAATTTAAAGGGTAGTTATTCCATTTCATTGCATTGACTTAAGTGATCGAATTGCAAAATGGTTTTTGTACCACTTAAGAATATGCTACACAAATTTAGATTTATAGTTTGTAAACCTTTATAGATAATACAGCAAACCTTTTGTTTGCTTTTACCTAATCTAAAAAACTGATAAGCCTAGTTGTGAAGAATTGTAAAAAACCTGATTCTAAATTAGCCGAATTGGTTGCCAACAAACGTGTTTTGGTTCATTGTAGGCCTAACCTAAAATTATGTTCAGTTTTTTATCCAAATCAGTTGTTTCATATATAATATGTTAATAACTGATGTTTGAATTGAATTATAATTCTGTAATAATTTTTTGTTTGTATTTGTTTTTAGTTTGTCAATGTAACCTAAAAACGCTAATACTCTTCAAATTTGCTAAGTAATGTTGCTATGGTATTGAATGTAAACAAACATGTGTTACTAAGATTTATACGAACAGCCGTTTTTGTGCGCTATGGTCTTGAGTCCATACAAAAGAGACTGTATAGTTTTTTCCAAATTTGAAACTTTTTCGGGAAACTTTTCAAATTTTTCTTTATATAAAAACCTAGTTCGGACTATTACAAACATTTTAAAACGAAAAATAACCAAATTGGTCCAGCCGTTCTCAAGTGATGCCCTTACAAAGGAACAGCAATTCGTTTTTATTATACACATAGATGAAGTGAAGTGTATCAAAGTATAGTGTTCTGAAGGCGGCACACGGCGTTTTCGTCCGCTACAGATTATTTGCCGTCGCCGTCATATCAACAGTGGCGCGAAGGAGAGTATTAGAGCATACACATTTTTCGGAAAAATAAACGATCGGTTTATTTGCCACTGACGGTAGCTGTGCAGCCGCTCTACAATCGATGGATTTTCCAACGTCTCCGTCGAAACAGTGTCCAATGTGATCAAATGCACGCCAATTTTTCTATTTTTTTTTTCGTAGAATACTATCCTTCAGCCGCGTGTGCAGTTCGTCAAATAACGAAACCGTAATTCTTAAATAATTGAAAAATGTTTCTTCTAGTTCCTCAAATCAGGGAACACAGTGTAGAATGCTCCAAAATCTTCTCTTCTTTTATTTATTGATTGGATGAACGAAAATAAGTATATCTGTTTGCTTCCTTTTCAATCGGCGATGGAGTAACAATTTAGCAAGAGTTGCTCTCTGTTCATCATATCAATAAAACATTACAAGAAATAATATATTACGTAATACACTTCGTGATTGATGAACTAGACACTTCAGTTTAACGAATCCCAATATGGATTTTTATGAGCGGGGACGGTAACTAATCCGCAGCCGGCAAAACTGTTCCAAACCTATGAGGTTAGAGGCAGCGCATGGAAATATTTGGCGGGGCATGAGTCATGGTTGCTGTTCTAAATTATTCTAAATAGGCCTGAATCACAATTTTGAAGTGGAAAATTATACAAACCCATAACATTTTAAAGTACTTTTGGGAAGCCTAAAACGTGTTATTTTGCATCTTAATAAAAAAAAACCCCTCCCGGTTATTTTAGCCCCTCCCCCCCATACGATCGTCCTGGTTACGCCTATGGTATAGCATAGCATCAAGATGACTAGTAACCCCCCTACATTCACGTATTAGAATCAACAACAACTAAACACCAAACAGACAGCTCAAGAACACTTGTCCAACAACGGGTTCCTTGTGTCTAAGTGTTTGTGTGCGTGTGTTCATCTCTCTTCTACAGTCTACACTACAGTTTCTGCAAATCATTACGTCTCTGTCTTGAACACAAGACTGGTTTTCATTTACAGCAAGTCTAGCGGGGTGGGGACATAATGCTTTCCGTAACACTTATTCATTGATCAAGTTGAGAACTTTGATGCAAAACGGTAATTGTGACAAACAAAATCATCACTTTTGTTGATTAAAAGGCTTACTGTATTACAATTCAAACATCTGTCGTTACGTAATACAAATAAAACAGCTGATTTGGATCATAAGCTTTTAGGAACACAATTTTAGGTCAGGCCTATACTGAACCAACACACGTTTCTTGGAAGCGTTTAGATTTATTACCATAGCAACCTAATTGGAAAATTTAGAATCAGGTAATTATTCTGCACAACAAACAGTTTTTTAATTTAGATAATACCAAATACAAACAACGAAAAACTTATATCATAATTCAAACACCCATCACTATTAAAACTGTGCCAACTTTACTCTGGACCAGTTTGAAATACAGCTTTACCATATCACATTTTTGTCATATTTTATAACTTGAAAATTGCCTATTTTTAATAAAAAAATAAGAAATCTCTGTCCCAATCAATCGTCAGTCCCATGAAAATATAATATTATACAATAATCTGTTTGCATTTGCTTTGTCGCGAAGGAGCATTTGGGTTGGTGAGCGAAGCGAGCAGGAGTGGAGCAATCTAATGAAGTATACAGGGTGTTTACAAACTCCCTGGAAAAATTTTGTGTTTTTGTTCCTTAGGTCAAGACAATTAAAAAACGTTATATAAATATGGGTCTGAAATGCCTAGTTTTCTGTCTGTCCGTCTGTTTGTGATTTTTACAAATTATTTTATAACTTGAGTACTATTTTAGAAAGAAACTTCAAATTTGGCATGTACGTGTACTTTGGTAGGTCAAACAAGTGTATAACATTTCGTTACGATATCTTAAACAGTTTCAAGATGGCGGCCATTTAAAATCTTTGATGTTAAATTTCACGAAAACCGTAATTTTTATTTAAAAAATGTTACCAGTAATAAAAAATGTAGAATTTTAAGACAAACAAAATATTTTTTTATTTGCTACAATCGGATAATAAATCACCACGCCTACTGGAATAAATATAATACAAAATTTGCACTAAACAACAATTTGCCGTGTCCAGTTGTGTACATAATTAGGTAAATGTCTCATTACTCAGTTATTTATTATCCGATTGTAACAAATAAAGTATGATTTTGTTCGTCTTAAAATTCTACATTTTTTATTACTGATAACATTTTTTTATAAAAATTACGTTTTTCGTGAAATTTAACATCAAAGATTTTAAATGGCCGCCATCTTGAAACTGTTTAAGATATCGTAACGAAATTGTATACATTTGTTTGATCTACCAAGGTACATGTTCGTGCCAAATTTGAAGTTTCTATCTAAAATAGTGCTCAAGTTATAAAATAATTTGTAAAAATCACAAACAGACGGACAGACAGAAAACTAGGCATTTCAGACCCATATTTATATGACGTTTTTTTATTGTCTTGACCTAACGAATAAATACACAAAAATTTTCCAGGGAGTTTGTAAACACCCTATATACAAACAGTGTATATATCAAACAGTGTATATATATAAGCTGTTAATATTATTTTTTAATTTTATTTTAAACTAGGGGAGACCCCTGCGTGTTCCGCACGCCAACCCCGTTGGAACCTTCTACACACATATATATTATGTTTTCTTTACAATAAAGGTTAGGGATTAATAATAGTCTCCAAAGCTAAGATGGTGAATAATGTTGAATGTCCAAATCAAATTATTTCGTATATTTTATACCATCAGTTATAATAAAGGTTAAAAAACATCAGCAGTGCTCAGGTCTACAATTAAACAAAACTCTGCCTAAAAGTTAGAAATAGAAATAATTAGCTGACCCGTGCGAAGCATTCGCATTCTAACTTACTAACAGTGTTTTATTAATTTAAATCCATGTTAAAGAGAAATAATTTTGTTATTGTTATTAAATATTTTAAAACAACTTACCAACTTGCAGAAGGTAAACAACAACAAATAGGTGTTTCCACAATTCTGTTTATAACCACGCTTACAATTAATTAAAAATAGCGCTGTAGTGGCGTAACGGCAGCTCTCCAGCTGGGTATTATTATTATCAGTGTTGCCAACGCCAGGAAAATATCCCTACAACTTACTTGATCTTACATCACTGTTACTTTAGGATTCTTTATTTTATTTTATTTTTTTTCGTATAATTGTATTTTGTATATTTTTCCGGTGTAGCGGTTAAGGAAAGCTTTAAAATGATGCCTCATTCATGTAATTTGATGATGTATTAAGGTAGTTATGGCGTACCGACAAAAAAATGGCATTGAGAAATAATATATGTGATGATAGTTTCAAATTTTGAAATCAGCTGCTAATGGAAATATTTGAGCAAACAGCTGATTGCTGTAACAACACTAAACATGTTTAATAATAATTTATTATGGCGCCCCTTTTCCATACAATATTTGGTATATTATAGTTCGTGTTGTTTTCACGTTCAACAGATGGCGCTCTTTACAAAAACCTAACCTAAAAGTTAGAAATACAAATAATTGTTTCAAAGTTTGAAATCAGGTGTTAATGGAAATATTACAGCAAGTTAGTATTATAGTCAATAAACATAATATTTAATGGTGTTTACATTTTTGTAAAATATTTAGTATATTTTTTGATATTTTATGTTCAATAGATGTTGTTCTTTAAAAAAAATAGGGTAGACCGGGGCGACATGACAAGCGGGGCAAGATGGCGATCTCGCTTGCCTGTTATGGTGGCTTGAGGAATATTCAAATTATGATTGTGGAAATTTTGTTTGTGATTACTGCTAAAAATACACGAATAAACTAATTCATTCTAATATACTTCTAAATTACATAAGACTAAACTTTAATTTTTCATGAAATTGATTAAACTGCCCAAGATTTAAAATTAAGTATAATTATTGGTAGTTTCATTTATTTTTTAAAGCAATTTAGAACTAGCCTACTCTTATGATAAGATTTTGTCATCGCAGATTGTTAGCCTAAATCTATATAGGGTGTATCAGGAAGAAACGGAAAGAATTGCAGGACGTGTTCTACTGGTGAAAATAATGAAAAAAGTTCATATAAACATAGGTCCGCAAACGCT
>JAGFPH010001928.1:157184-192333 GCA_018207615.1 Philaenus spumarius
AATTACCATAGAACTGATGGTAATTGCTAGTTAGAGGACCAAAAACGAGAACTGATGGTAATTGCTAGTTAGAGGACCAAAAACGAAGGTTTTGGTCAATTTTTGCCATTTTGAGAAAATCTCTCTAACTTTCATCGGCTGTATCTCGGTTAATATTAGGTTTAAGAAGAAGTTTAAGGATACAAAATTGTAGCAAATGTACTGCTCTACAACTTTGAAAATAAATGTTTTGGTCGAAAACCGCTTAGTTTAGAAGTTATAAGCGAAAAACCGACAAAAGTCCAAAAATTTTGAAGTTTTTCGGCCCCCCCAAAATTAGCACAGGGTCCTCGAGTTGGAAAACTTGACAGAGTCATCCCACAGTACCCCTGAACAACCTGTAAAAGTTTCATTAACTTCGGAATTTTTTCCAGGTACAATGTACATATCTACTGGACTATAAGGGCCACTGCAATAGCTCATTATTCCTATGGAAATTCGCTAACAAGCGTATTTAGGCAATGGGAAGCTGTTCATAATAATAAACTCCGAGAGATTAAAGATATACAGACCTTCCATGGGTATTTTAAATCGCCGAAGGAAGTTGTGGTTCCTCGTCTACTCATCCGACATTGCATGTTGCATGCTAACCCATGGGTTTCTGGTAAGGCACGGGCACCTTGTACAACTCTTCTAAATTTCTTTTCCTCAAGCACCTTCTTTTGGAGCATACAAAATTTAACCACTTTCGTAAAGTGTTTTGCCTACCGAAATGCATTCAGGCGATGCTGGGTATGATGATGATATGGTGATAGCGTTTCTGAATCATTTGAATGTGATTGGTAATATTTAAATGTACATACTTTTTGAAGTGTAAACTTCAGTAGGCACACCGCGTCCAAGAAAATTTGCGGGCGGTGAATCGGATTTTACCGTCACGCTCTACTATATATAGTACACATGCGTATTCAGCAGATTATATAGTTTACTTGGTAATACCTCTGGAATGGACATTGAGCTTCCTCAATTCGTAAGTCGTGTTAAAATAGTTTACTTGGTAATAGCCTACCTCTGGAATGGACATTGCGCTTCCTCATTTCGTAAGTCGTGTTAAAATAGTTTACCTGGTAATACTTATGAAATGGACATTGCGCTTCCTCATTTCGTAAGTCGTGTTAAAATAGTTTACTTGGCAATAACTCTGAAATAGGCATTGCGCTTCCTCATTTCGTAAGTTGTGTTAAAATAGTTTACTTGGTAATACCTCTGAAATGGGCATTGCGCTTCCTCATTTCGTAAGTTGTGTTAAAATAGTTTACTTGGTAATACCTCTGAAATGGGCATTGCGCTTCCTCATTTCGTAAGTTGTGTTTAAAATAGTTTACTTGGTAATACATCTGGAATGGACATTGTTCTTCCTCATTTCGTAAGTTGTGTTAAAATACTTTACTTGGTAATACCTCTGAAATGGGCATAGTGCTTCATCATTTCGTACAAGTCGTGTTAAAATAGTTTACTTGATAATTCCAATAAAATGGGCATTGTGCTTCCTAATTTCGTAAGTTGTGTTAAAACAGTTTACTTGATAATACCTCTGAAATGGGCATTGTGCTTCCTCATTTCATAAGTCATGTTAAAACAGTTTACTTGATAATATATCTGAAATGGACATTGTGCTTCCTCATTTCGTAAGTTGTTTTAAAACAGTTTACTTGGCAATACTCTGAAATGGGCATTGTGCTTCCTCATTTCGTAAGTTGTTTTAAAACAGTTTATATAGCAATACTCTGAAATGGACATTGTGCTTCCTCATTTCATAAGTTGTGTTAAAATCGTTTACTTGGTAATAACTCTGAAATGGACATTGTGGTGTGCTTCCTAATTTTGTAAGTTGTGTTAAAATAGTTTACTTGGTAATACCTCTGAAATGGACATTGTGCTTCCTCATTTTGTATGTTGTGTTAAAATAGTGTACTTGGTAATACCTCTGAAATGGACATTTTGTAAGTTGTGTTAAAATAGTTTACTTGGTGATACCTCTGAAATGGACATTGTGCTTCCTCATTATGTTTGTGTTAAAATAGTTTACTTTATAATTCCTCTAAAATGGGCATTTTGGTTCATCATTTCGTAAGTTGTGTTAAAACAGTTTACTTGATAATACCTCTGAAATGGGCATTGTGCTTCCTCATTTCGTAAGTTGTTTTAAACCAGTTTACTTGGTAATACCTCTGAAATGGACATTGTGCTTCCTCATTTCATAAGTCGTGTTAAAATAGTTTACTTGATAATTCCTCTAAAATGGGCATTGTGCTTCCTCATTTCATAAGTCGTGTTAAAATAGTTTACTTGATAATTCCTCTAAAATGGGCATTGTGGTTCCTCATTTCGTAAGTTGTGTTAAAACAGTTTACTTGGTAATACCTCTGAAATGGGCATTGTGCTTCCTCATTTCATAAGTCATGTTAAAACAGTTTACTTGATAATATATCTGAAATGGACATTGTGCTTCCTCATTTCGTAAGTTGTTTTAAAACAGTTTACTTGGCAATACTCTGAAATGGGCATTGTGCTTCCTCATTTCGTAAGTTGTTTTAAAACAGTTTACATAGCAATACTCTGAAATGGGAATTGTGCTTCCTCATTTCGTAAGTTGTTTTAAAATAGTTTACTCGGTAATACCTCTGAAATGGACATTGTCCTTCCTCATTTCGTAAGTCGTGTTAAAATAGTTTACTTGGTAGTACCTCCGGAATGGACATTGTGTTTCCTCATTTCGTAAGTTGTTTTAAAACAGTTTACTTGGTAATACCTATGAAATGGGCATTGTGCTTCCTCATTTGGTAAGTTGTGTTAAAATAGTTTACTTGGTAATACCTCTGAAATTGACATTGTGTTTCCTCATTTTGTAAACTGTGTAAAAATATGTTCAGAATATCGCCATACAAGTTTACACTTCTCCCGTGTGTTCTTAAGCACACCTGGATTCTTTTTTTTCAGATTATCTATTGTATTTTGTTAAATTAATAGTTTTAGTATTGTTTTGGAAATAAGTGTTGAACGTTTGTGTATGCGTGGGTTCCAGTAGTGTAATTTATGAGCGTTAACTGAACGCTCGTATTTCCCAGGCAATGATTACCACTCAGGTTTTACGCATTCGAAATTGTAAAACATATGTTCTTACGAAATACCCACCCTTGAAATTATAAATAAGTACTGCGAACACCCGTGGGCATAACATTTGGATTACACTTTACAAAGGCATGACCAATTTATACAATTCCTATTGTTAACTGTAGGCCTATTGAATTGCTACGTTACAAAAATAAACAAAACAACCTTTATACGATTGAATACAGACAGAGTGCGCTTCGTGAACGCTATACAAATTAAATTAAAAACAAAAACATATTTGTCAATTTGAACCATCCTTCAATCCTTTGGGAGTACTGCAGTGAGGTTATTGGTAATTGTTTTTTTGTTTCGTTAGTGAAAAAACACACCGCTGTGGTCATTGTCAATGTCAACTAGCGATCCCTGGCGGCGACGACGGAAAGCTCGTACAAAAACGCGTTGCGGTTAGTCCACTCTCTAAATCAATTTAACATTTCAATTATTCGCGAGCAAAGTCCAACCGTATTTCGTGTAAAGAATAATTTGCAGCAATGTTGTTCAGTTGCCACCAGTGCCGGATTAACAATCTTTGAAGCAAGATAAAAGATAAGCAACGGTGCCCCCTCCTGCACCTATCTCTCTTTAGTGTGCCTTCCCACTACTAATTTCAGATTGATGTGCACTCAAGCGACCAAAAAGGGATGAGTTGTATTTATTTTTTTATGCCTGCCTATAGGTAAGGTTTAAACGCTAAGTACAACTTAGTTATGATTCTTAACACGTTCACTACTACAAAAATTTCTTATTTCGTATGCTACTAACTGACCTTTTATTTTTTATGTTTAGCCTAAATGAGTAGAAATTACTTTATTTTTTATTTTTGAACCTTTCTACGTAATTATTACTAATATTTTAGAGCGGACGCACATGTGCGTCCATAGCACATATGCTTAAAATTGGCGTGCGAAGCACGCAATGCACGGTGTATTGAAAATACTCCCAATACGGACGTTGGCGTGCAATGCACGCAATACACCTAATAGAATTTAAAATACTCCTAATACGAGGGTTGGCGTGCGAAGCACGCAATGCATTGCGTATTGAAAATACTGCCAATACAAGGGTTGGCGTGCGAAGCACGCAATGCTCTGTTGTGTTGAAAATTCTCCCAATACGGGGGTTGGCGTGCGAAGCACACAATGGATTGCGTATTTAAAATACTCCTAATACGATGGTTAGCGTGCGAAGCACGCAATGGTCGGTGTCTTGAAAATTCTCCCAATACGGGGGTTGGCGTGCGAAGCACTGTGCGTCGGCCGCTTCTCATAGTGTTCAGTGTCAAGCTCACATGTGCGTCCTTATCAGTGAACGTGTTAATAGTGTTAGGAAATGTTACAAGTTTCAAACATACAAGTGCTGGTAATTTCTGTTTACAATAAATAATTCGGTGACACAACTGAAACGCTGACGACGTAAGTTTAGCGAATTTCCAAAATTAAGTTTATACGTTTTAGGATGTCAACCAAAAATTTTTGAAATTGGCCTACTCACGAAGACGCTATCCTTATAAATTATTTCTCAAAGGTGTTTTTGTCGCTAAGCGATATCGCCCTTACTTCATCAAAATTAATTATTCAAACATCGTTTTAAAACTTATGTTCCCAGCTATTGACGAAAAATAGACGAACGGCTTAAAATTCATGTTTTCGTTACAAAAATTTATTTAAAACACTCTTATATTATACTTCTTATGGCTCCTCATTAAAGGCGCCATCTATTAACAATCTGTTTAACTAGCATGACATCTGTCGGTTAGTAAGCCAACGTAAATAAAATAAACGTACCTAATTTACTTAATTAAATCAGTGTATTAAATCATGTAATTAGCCCTACTCTTAACTTGCGAAATATTCGCAAGGTTCAGCTAGTATATATATAATTACATGTGTGCGAAATATATTAGTAGGTGAAGAATTTGTTTGCATCCAGTTTCGACCCACGCGCTGCATAGTTGTTTCCACTCGCAGCGGAAAAACTCGCTTTGCGGCCACGGATCATAAGATGCCCCCACATGGATTTGAACCGCGTACTTTTATGGTATTTTACGTTTTGATCTATTTTGGGGGAATCAAGCGATCCAAAAGGCCGTGTAAAAAAACAAAATGTACAGAATAACATCCTACGTTTATATTTTTAGATAAACCCCCAAAAACGTTTCATGGTACGGAAAAATCTCAAAAAACAGTTACTTCCTGTCAATAAACTTGCTCCCGGTTGTTGGATTTTTTGGCTAACGAGCTCGTCCGAACTTAACTAAAGTGTGTAGCCTACTAAATTTGAACCTAGACTTAGTATGCGGCCGTTAGAGTGTGAACGCATATATAACCCCAAAACGTGTTCTGGGGACCATGATCAGTGCTCATTTACTACGCTTAACCTTAGGTCTATCAAATATCAATGATATTAGAAACATCTTCTCTTTTACTTTAGCAATCCAAATTTTTAAGGGATAGCATTACAAGAGAATAATAATAACATATTGTTTCATTTATTGACAAACAATCCAGCCAAACGCTGTTTTAATTCGCTTAGGTAGTTATTCATTGAATTTGTTACAAAAATGTTCTCAGGCCAACGATGCAAAAGAAGTTATTCATTGGTCTATAAATACAACCCCAAATATTCACTACAGAATTAGGCTAATACTTTATCAAAAAGTAATTTACAGAAATAATGATTGAGCTATACACGCAAGCTGGGTCTAGACATAATATAGGCCTAAAGTACTAATTTACTGTTTGGTTCACAATGATCCACTTTTTCAGTTGTAGGCCTACCATGATTTTACAATTTCTTTAACTAATTAAGTTACAAGACGACATTTTTACAAAAACGTGAGTGAAATATTATTTTAGTAATTTAGGCTATGTGTACAGAACTATAGAGGTGCAGTTTTTAATTGTGTACGCTTAAAATCAAAACTAACCCAACTAATAATATGAAATATGGGCAAGAAATGTCTAATATTTTGCAAATAAACAATATTACACTAGTTACTATAGGGAAACAGAAACCTAAAAAATTCACTAGGCCTAATTTGATTTTACAAGTTGTGATTTGAAAAAATGAATTTAGCGTTGCAAGTAAAAGTAAAATAATATTAGGCCTATATATTGTAAATTATGTGAAACAGGCCCCAGGAAGAGAAACGGCCACTAAATTACTAAAAGGGATTTCAAGTTCCATTAGGATCACTACACGGAACTTGCCAACTTGGAGGTCTAGTTTCCGGGCATTTATATTATTAATAAATTAATTAAAGTGCTTCAATTAGGTATATTTCTGTTACGATCTAACAAATTCTGAAGCAAACACGATACTAGTGAAAATAGTCAAACCGTAGTCTAATAGGTAGGCCTATTCTATTATTCTGCTTCAGAATTTGTGTTAATCTTGTTTATGCTTGACAATTAATTATTCCATTCATTGTTTTAATTACATTGTTTACCAACTTTTGCAAAGTTAACAAAAAGTGCGCTGTAGTAGACGTTTTCTAAGGTTTACATCACACTGCCTATTTCCATTTTTAGCCTATATAAATGTTTTTAAATTCAACCTAAACCCTTATAAAGAAGTGTTCTACTAAATGACGGACACATAAGGTATAGCTGAAGTTTTAGTATTTTGATTCTACCTATTGTAGGCTACATGCATAACATCGAGCCGGTATTAACAGCAAAAACCACCAAAAACCAAAAATTATTTATAGGCTACTAATACATGATTAAGATGAGCGTAAAATGTACGATTACAATTTTTTTTCCAACTCGATCAGAAAATACAATTTAAGAATTTGAATTATTGTAGACTATGACAGGTTGGTTTAGACAGTTTAAAATTAGCAAACATGGTGTCATAAATTGTTAATATGGCTTTATTTTAGGATAATTACATACCGGTATTTTTGTAATAGCCAAAACGTAAAGCTAACATTTTAAGAGTTCACTATACAGGCCTACAACCAACAATGAACACACACAATAATTAATTTTGTTTTAGGCTAACACTGCCATAATAATATTTTTTTATTTGATTACTAACAAACTGTATAATAAAGAACGATTGATAGGAAGCATAGATTTAGCCTATCCATAGCCCGAATTCATCTGTGATAGATTGTTGCAGTATTTTGGCGGAATAAAAATAGATCTTGAATTTAAAATTTAGGTTAATGGTGTTATACTTACAAGAAAGGAAATATTAGTTATCTACTTTAATAGTTAATACAAAAAGTAACACTGAATAGGCCTTCATTAATTTCTGTTTTGTTTCCTTCACACTTTGAAGCTGTGTTGGTAGAAAACATAATTTTGTAATCTACCGGTATGTAAAATCAACCTAGGCCAACTGCCAAAACTAATCCAACAATGCTTACCTGGTGAAACAATTAACGTATTTTACCTACACAACATAATTATTTTTATTTACGAACAACGTGACCAAATAAATGTAATATTACTCTGAATTAACTCCAAAAAGGGCTACGTTAAATATGTAAACACAGTTAATTAGTACTCGAAATGTTACCCAAGCCGTAAATTATTTAACTTCTACAGAAATTAACTTTACGTGAACTCGGCTAACCAAGTTTATAAGCACATTGTCAAAACATCTACTTACAGAATCGTTAATCATCTGCTTCGGTGTCCTGTGTACTCCGTTCATTATCCAAATCGATTCACACTTTTATTAATAAAACTACGAACAACGATAACAAAATTGTAACAAAAAAACACAAGCGCGTCCAAAACACAATACACTCACAGCGCAAGCCAATAACTACACTGAAGTAGTTCACGTCTGCGCACTGGATGCCGGCTAGGCCATAACCAATCCAACAGGTTGTCCCATTGCTGCCAACACAACGGTGTTTATTATTCAAACAGATATTTTTCAAGTAAATTTGGTTTCAGCTCGAAACAACTTGCGAACTGTTTATCGCGGTAATTGATTATCAGAGTATTGGTATTATATATTTTTTAACTGCATTATTGCAGTAATATTTCTTCCTAATCTTAATCCACAACGGCAGATGTGCTTCCCGTTTCCAGATAAGACAAACTGTCAAAACGTTGACACTTCTTATCTTACCCACACACCGCTTCCTTTATTTTCTTAAACAGATAAGGTTTATTATCTTTAGTAGCCTATGCATATAGATACCTAATTCAATTTAAAGTTATAACTTAGAACAGAGACAAAACAGCTCTATTTCGCTGTTATGGTGAGACCTAAGGTCGGGATTAGTAAATGAGCACCGATCATGGTCCCTTGAACACGTTTTGGGTTGTCATTAAAAATTGTATATTATATAGGCTGTATATGTTGTTGCACTTAACGGGCGCATTTTAAGTCCGATTTGGTTCACACGTTGGTTGTCTAAATCACACGGACAAGTTCGTTAACCAAACAAATCCAACAACCGGAAGTGCATTTTTCGACAGAAAGTTGCATATTTTTTTAGGTTTTTCGTACTGAATAAAACTTTTTTTAGGGATTTCTCTAAAAAAATTAATGTAGGACATTATTCTGCACAATTTGTTCTTTACACGACCTTATAGCTCGTTTGGTTCCCTCAAAATCGATCAATACTTAAAACGATAAAAGTACCCGGTTCAAATCCACGTAAGCTGGAAGCTTAAGTGCAAAGAAATTCTACTGATAGTCCAGTCAAATTAGGGTTTCACCTTGCACTAAATTCATGGGGTTCCAATTTTTCAGGAATGTGTATAGTGGGTGGTCCCCTGAATAAGTACCCCTAAACTTCAAAACGCTGTAAATATTTACTGGGTAAAGATAAATTAGCGCAACTGTATATATTTTTGAAGCAAATATTTCACCCTACAACTTTCTTCTCACGAGTTTTCTGTAAAATGGAAGAGGAAAGAGTTTTAATAGCACTATTGACGAAATACGTGAACCGCTACCACTTTTTTTTGACAAATTTTCATATTTAACGGCTCGTGTCTCGAAAACGGTAACACTTAGGTGGAAACATGCGTGTACTATTTGGAAGGAAATGTTATCATCTTTAATTCTTAATAAACGGTACCAGGAACTGGCACATATACTTTCTCACAAACATATTTAAATTACCAAACAAATTCACTGTGACTTCATTATAGTTGGAGAGGTGATTTTAAACTAGGAGATTAACTAATAAATATTATTATTATTATTATCTAGAAGAGAGAAAACTATTCGATCGATTTCGAACAAATTTGCACCAAACACGTCAATTAAGCCTGAATAGATACACGAAAAAAGGTTTTGAAAAACAACCCCCTTTATGGCCAAAAACCCCCAAAAATCTGTTATTATTATTATAGCCCAGTATATAGGGGGGTTTCAGCTTACATTAATTGCGGTAAAAGATTTTTTTTCTAGGATCGTTTGGTATGGTGTGGGTATGCCAAATCTAATTTTGCGACCTCGAAAGTGGGGGGGACAACTTTTGGGGGGCAAAAACCTCAAAATTTTCGGACTTTTTCCAGTTTTTCACTTATAACTAAAAAACGGTACATATTATGTAAAAAATAGATCTTTAGTAAATTAAAGAAGACAAAATTTCGCGTCGATTAAAAAAATAAAATTCAAAATTGGTCCAGTAGTTCGATTTTTATGGGGATACAAAAAACAGAAAATTTTTCCAACTTTGCCAAAAACTGTGTTTTACCCATTTGCAATGTTCTGTAACTTTCCAACATCAAATTTGATCACTACCCCCCTCCCTGAAAGTTGTAGAGAATCAATCTCTGAGTTTAAAAAACACCGATTTTTCTAAATTGAGCTGATTTTGAAATTTTGTCAACTCATAAAGCAAAATTGGGGAAAACCTTAAATTCACACAATCGGGGTTTCGCTCTTTTTCGATGTCTATGAGTCCGGAAATCAATTCTGAGGCTTAGGTATGTCATCTGAATGCATCTGGAAATTATTTTTAAAGAATTTTGTGAAAATTTTAAAATGTAAATAATTATTCATGACTTTTAATTGTAGTGCAGGTTTCTTGTTCACTAAATGCACCAGGTGTCTTAAAAGTCCCATGCCCCCCTTTAACTTTTGTGTTTGTTAAAACAAACAAATATCCTTTGGGGAACGATACTAACTTAGCCCAAAGTATCTTTTGAAACAATCGGAAAGTTTGAGTGTCCCCTAAAAATGGGGGTTTTTGGGGGCAACTCAAAGTTTTTAAATGGGAAATATGGTCATGTGATACCTCATTTTAAAGGTATATTTAAGACTAGGAAAATGACATAAAGAAAATAAAAATCGGACCACCCAAAACAAAATGGCGGCCAAAAACGTGTTGAAATAAATCGATATAAAGTTGCTAATATCTCGAAAAGGAAGAGTTTTTAGAAAAATATTCGAAGGACAAAAAATGTTTATTTAAAAGTGCTTGACCTAACATATTGCTTCCAAATCGATTTCGTAAATTTTATTTTGTACACAATTTTCTAAGATGTAGGAGTCGACTTAAAATTTTATCAATACCTCCCTCCCCTAAAAGTTGTAGAGCATCAATCCTTGAGTTCAAAATGGGTACCCAAATGAGGCGAATCAGCGAGGCACTAAAAGCTCAGAAAGGGCTCGGCGTTCGAAAGTGAAGACTTCAGCCGATATAATGTTTGATGAAAGTACACTCCCGGCTGTTTCCCCAGAGAAGTTCTTGGGAAATGAAACGAATAAGAGCCACCTCATTCAAATGTTGAGAGAACATCTGGAAAAATCTTCCATTCCAGTATTGGAGGCAGCAGAGGACGCTGATGTACTGATTGTGACAACAGCTTGTTCTCAATCAACCAGCTTCGACACTGTGCTTGTGGTCAGTGAGGATATTGACGCCCTATTCATCCTATGTGGGGCTTCCAGTAATGCTACCTACAACAACATCTACCTCCTTAAGCCAGGGAAGAAGGGGCAAGCTGACTCGTACTACTCCATCTCATCGTACCAGTTCGACAAGAAACACCTCCTGCTCGTACATACATTCTCTGGATGCGACACAACCTCCACGCCATTCGGGCATGGGAAAATCAAGCTGTGTAAACTAATCGACAGTACCCCAGCATTGAGGGAAGCTGCTGTGGTGTTCTACAAGGCATCTGCAACTCCAGCAGACATCAGCAGAGCTGGGGAGAAGATCTTGATGGCAATGTATGACACCGGAAGAACTACCATCCGCAGCATCAATGAGCTGAGGTAACATCTCTTTGTGAAGATGTCAACGAAGGCGAAGTTCATCTTACCCCGACTTCCTCCAACACTCGACGCTGCGGACTTGCGCAGCTACAGAACATTCCTCCAGGTTCAGTGGTGGATGGGAAACACGCTAGACCCTCTTGAATGGGGTTGGAGATGGGACAGCCTCGGACTCACCCCAATTCTTACAATGAAAGAATCTGCTCCCCAAGAGCTTCTGAAACTGGTGTTCTGCAGGTGCAAAAAGGGATGTACCAGTGCATGCACTTGCCGAAAGTCAGGCCTCAAGTGCACCACTGTGTGCAAGAACTGTGTGGGAAGTTTTTGCACAAACGCTCCATACATCGAACTCGACGTAGACTTGGACGATGACCTCGCTGAGGAGGAAGATGAGGATTAGCCTGATGAGGAACTTTGCAGCGAGGAAGTTGAGGAGGAAGAAACTGACGATGTCCTATCTGAGTCAGCAAATAACGCCAACCAGCCTGATGAAAAAGAACCTCAACCAAGACCATCAAAACGACCAAAATTTTAAATATTTGTTCATTATTTTTGTTTTTTTCGGCAATAATCTACACAGGCCTAGCCTTAGAGGTACCTTTTGTTGTCTCCTTTTTTATTTGCGGTTATGCGTGATGAAGAGTGTATGTATTTGTGTAGTTGGCTTTATGTTTTTGTATGCAAAGGTTAATGTTTTTTTAAAGTTATAAATTGTAATTTGTTTATGTTTGTAGATATAAGTGTTTTTATGTGTTGCATTTTAATTATAAGCAATTTTAACGTTGGCAATAAAAATAAACAAATAAGTAAGAATTTCTCTTCCTTTCGAGATATTAGCAACTTTTTGTCTATTTATTTCAACACGTTTAGGGTTGCTATTTTGTTTTGGGTTGTCCGATTTTTATTTTCTTTATGTCATTTTCCTAGTCTTAAATAGACCTTTAAAATGAGGTATCACATGACCATACTTCCCATTTAAAAATTTTGAGTTGCCCCCAAAATCCCCCATTTTTAGGGGACTCTCAAAATTTCCGATTGCTTCAAAAGTACTTTCGGATAAGTTAGTATCGTTTCCCAAGGGATATTTGTTTGTTTTAACAAACACAAAAGTTAAAGGAGGGGCATGGGACTTTTAAGACACCTGGTATATTTAGTGAACAAGAAACAAGCACTACAATTAAAAGTCATGAATAATTATTTACATTTTAAAATTTTCACAAAATTCTTTAAAAATAATTTCTAGATGCATTCAGATGACATACCTAAGCCTCAGAATTGATTTCCGGACTCATAGACATCGAAAAAGAGCGAAACCCCGATTGTGTGAATTTAGGGTTTTCCCCAATTTTGCTTTATGAGTTGACAAAATTTCAAAATCAGCTCAATTTAGAAAAATCGGTGTTTTTTAAACTCAGGGATTGATTCTCTACAACTTTCAGGGAGGGGGGTAGTGATAAAATTTGATGTTGGAAAGTTACAGAACATTGCAAATGGGTAAAACACAGTTTTTGGCAAAGTTGGAAAAATTTGCTGTTTTTTGTATCCCCATAAAAATCGAACTACTGGACCAATTTTGAATTTTATTTTTTTATTCGACGCGAAATTTTGTCTTCTGTAATTTACTACAGATCTATTTTTTACATAATATGTACCGTTTTTTAGTTATAAGCGAAAAACTGGAAAAAGTCCGAAAATTTTGAGGTTTTTTGCACCCCAAAAGTTGTCCCCCCCACTTTCGAGGTCGCAAAATTAGATTTGGCATACCCACACCTTACCAAACGATCCTAGAAAAAAAAATCTTTTACCGCAATTAATGTAAGCTGAACCCCTTTTTTTATCCTCTATATACTGGGCTATTAGCTAAACGAGAATTTTAGGAAGATGCTGTTTTTTGCATATGGTAGGGTACATTAAAGGCTACAAATAAGCGAAATTTTATCAAAATCGTTAGAGCCGTTTTTTTCATAAAAAAAATATAACTGTTTTTTTTGCCAAAAAGGGGGTTGTTTTTCAAAAATTTCCAAGACCGTTTTCCGTGCATCTATACAGGCGTACATGACATGTCTGGTGACAATTTGTTTGAAATTGATTGAATAGTTTTCTCTCTAGCTTTGTAAACATACAGACAGACATTTTGTAAAACCCACTTTTTTGGACTCACGGGGTTCCAAAACAGATATTTCCAAAAAAATTTCAACATCGATTTTTTTGCGATCACTGTATAGTACTATAGTATAGTGAGAAAGTAAATAAACGGTACCAGAAACTGGCACATACTTTCTCACAAACATATTTAAATTATTAAACAGATTCACAGCGACTTCATTATAGTTGGAGAGGTGATTTTAAACTAGGAGATTAACTAATAAATATTATTATTATTAGCTAGAGATAAAACTATCCGATCGATTTCGATCAAATTTGCACCAAACACTTCAATTAGGCCTGTATAGATGCATGAAAAAGGTATTGAATAATTTTGAAAAACAACCCCTTTTATGGCCAAAAAACCCCCAAAAATCAGTTATTATCAGCTAAACGAGAATTTTTAGAAAGATGCGGTTTTTTGCATATGGTAGGGTACATTAAAGGATAAAAATAAGGCAAATTTTATCAAAATCGTTAAAGCCGTTTTTTTATAAAAAAATAAAAACTGATTTTTTGGGGGTTGTTTTGCCAAAATGGGGGTTGTTTTTCATGCATCTATAAGGCAGGCTGCCTACTTGACATGTGTGGTGCAAATTTTTCTAAATTCCGCTTTTTACATATTTTTATAAAAATATTTTATATAGGATGGATTAATTAATTTTAAATAAGTTTTAAAATCAAAATTGAAACAAAATTCAAGTTATAATAAATTTCTTTGAGATGTAATTTAAAATTTATTTTCTTTCTTTACTAGGTGTGTACTAACTAACCGCTATTATGTTAGTTAAACAGTTGTTAATAGTCAGATGGCGCCTTTCAATTAGGAATCATATGAACTTTCATATGAAAGTTTTTAAATTATTTATTTTTTTAACGAAAACATAATTTTAAGCTATTTGTCTATATTTTTAGTCAATAGTGGGGAACGTAAGCTTTAAAATTATGATTGGATCATTAATTTTGATGACAAATTAAGGGAGATTCTTAATAAAAACAAAAACAGCTTTGAGAAATTTAATAACATATTATAAGGCTATGTACAGAATGGAAAATAAGTCCTGATTCACCTCGATATAATTTAAATGGATTTATATAACAATGTAAAACCTCTACATACCTATTATAACACTTTTTTCAGGTTTTTAAGGGGGTTTAAAATATTGCCTCCAATTTCGAAAGGGGGCACTTTAATTTTTTAAATGGCAACCCCTGTGTCGTATCATTAAAAAGCCCTATAATGACGTCACATGTTCCATTGGAATAACTAACAGAATAAACGGTACCAGGAACTGGCACATACTTTCTCACAAACACATTTAAATTACTAAACAGATTCACTGTGACTTGTAGGGTGGAGTAGGAGAGTTGTTTTATTAAAGTTGGAGATCAACTAATAAACATTATTATTATTATCTAGAGATAAAACTATTTGATCGATTTCGAAAAAAATTCCACCAAACACATCAATTAGGTCTTTATAGATGCACATAAAAAGGTTTTGAAATTTTTTAAAAAACAACTCGCTTTATGGCCAAAAAACAGTTATTATTATTACGAGAATTTTTAGAAAGATGCGGGTTTTTGTATATGGTAGGGCACATTATAAAGGCTACAAATAAGCCAAACTTTATCAAAATCGTTAGAGCCGTTTTTTTATAAAAAAAATAATAACTGATTTTTGGGGGTTTTTTTGGCCAAAAAGAGGGTTGTTTTTCAAAACCTTTTTTCGTGCATCTATACAGGCCTACTGGACATGTCTGGTGCAAATTTGGTTGAAATCGATCGAATAGTTTTCTCTCTAGGTTTGTATACTTTTATTAAAGAAGGCGATTAACTAATAAATATTATTATTAATAGTTAGAGAGAAAACTATTCGATTGATTTCGAACAAATTTGCACCAAACACGTCAATTAGGTCTTTATAGATGCACGTAAAAAGGTTTTGAAAAACAACCCCCTTTCTGGCCAAAAACCCCCAAAAATAAGTTTATTATTATTAGCTAAACGAGAATTTTTAGAAAGATGCGGGTTTTTGTATATGGTAGGACACATTAAAGGGTACAAATTAGCCAAATTTTATCAAAATCGTTAGAGCCGTTTTTTATAAAAAAAAAAAACTGATTTTTTGGCCAGAAAGGGGGTTGTTTTTTAAAAACCTTTTCCGTGCATCTATACAGGCGTACTGGACATGTCTGGTGCAAATTTGGTTCAAATTGATCGAATAGTTTTCTCTCTAGCTTTGTATACAGATATACATACAGACAGACATTTTGTAAAAACCACTTTTTTGGACTCAGAGTGTCCCAAAACGGATATTTCCACAAAAATCTCAACATCGATTTTTTTTGCGATCACTATACTTTCTCTATACTATAGGATAGTGAGAAAGTAAAAAGTGATGAAAAGAATAAATAAAAAGTAATAAAAATAAAATACAAACCATGAACTTCTCTGTGGTAAGAAAAATCAACTAACGCACTCGTTCGCTAGCTCAAAAATGTTATTTTGTAAGTTTTTTTAACTTTATATTATTTCAAAGATGGAAAGTGATATGCAAAATCTGATGTATGGACTGTTATTTGCTGTTAGGTGGAAACATAGAAAACCTATTTAAATTATATCGACGTGTATCAGGACTTACTTTACACTCTGTATACATAGTAGTCTATACGTACTAAAGTGTACGTACGTGTAGACTCATAATAACGTCCAGTGGAACAGTCCGTACTCGACAAAAGTGAACGGGCGACTGGTAGAATAGTCGCTTCAATAACAACAGTCTGACTGCGATCACAACGCACCTTTAGGTGCAAAGAAGTTATACTGATAGTCCAGGCAAATTAGTTTTCACCTTGCATTAAATCATGGGGTTCCAATTTTTTCAGGAATATGTAGTGGGTGGTCCCCTGAATAACGCCTAATAAAGTCCCATCGGTTTCTGGCGCCACGGGGGGTGAGAGGTATGATAAAATTTCCTTCCAAATAGTATATACATATTCTACATGTGTTACCGTTTTTGAGACATGAGCCGTTTTAAATAAGATAATTTGTAAAAAAAAAAATGGTAGCAGTTCAGGTATTTCGTTAATAGTGCTATTAAAACTCTTTCCTCTTCCATTTTATAGAAAACTCGCAGGAAGAACGTTGTAGAGTGGAATATTTGCTTCAAAGATATATACAGTTACGGTAATTTATCTTTACCCAGTAAATAGTTACAGCGTTTTGAAGTTTACGGGTACTTTTCAACATTTTACTAGTAAAATGCTTGTCACTCAAGTTTCGTTTCAAAGGTCTGTGAGTCTATTAGTCACTTTATATACTGTTTAATTAAATAACTATAATATTTAAAACCCGTAAACATAATAAATTATGTATACCTGTACGTATAATGTAGGCCTATATTTAAAAAAAAAAAAGCTCATGAAATTCCCTACAAAATGGTATATTCATGTTTCTCAACCGTTCATATCATTATAATAATTTTTCAAATGGTTTCTTAACAGACATCATCGGCTGTAGTTCGGATTTCACGTAAAACTGTAGTCCCGTCTTCAATTAGCCTTAAAGTGCAAAACAGCAGGACGTTAAACACACACACACAAAAAAAAAAATCAACCGTTTATCTCGGACACAGGATAAAACTGACACGCTTAATCACTTTGTATGCTGTTTAATTAAATACGTATAATATTTATAACCTTTTAATAATAAATTATGTATACCTGTGGATATAATTCGCCAACACCGAATCACGCAATCCTCAACCACGTGTTAATCCTCCTTCACCCTTCATTGAGTATCACTCCAATTGCCATGTTGGACCGTACACCAGCCATTGGTGTTCCAGTTCTATTGAGTGAAGTGTCCACGATCTATAAAATCTTGTTAGCGAATTTCCATAGGAAAAATGAGCTATTGCAGTGGCCCATATGGTAAGGTCGGGAGTAGCAAATGAGCACCGATCATGGTCCCCAGAACACGTTTTGGGGTGTCGTTAAAAATCATATATATGTGTTCGCACTCTTAGCAGCCGCATTTTAAGTCCGATTTGGTTCAAATTTGGTACATATGTTGGTTACCTACGTCCCTCGGACAAGTTCGTTAGTCAAAAAAAATCCAACAATCTGAAGCACGTTTTTTGACCAGAAGTAACTATTTATTGAGATGAAGTTTTCCAACGAGAATGAATTTGTTTTTGAGTTTTTTCTACAAATATAAATGCAGGATGTTATTCTGCACACTTTGTTTTTTACGCGACCTTAGAGCTCGCTTGGTTCCCCCAAAATCGATCAAAACCTACAATACCATAGAAGTAGTACCCATGTGGTGGATTCTACGTGGGGTTGGAACTGCATTGTGTATTGATGATACTCCCAATACGAGGGTTGGCGTGCGAAGCACGCAATGCTTTTTGTATTGAAGATATCAAAATAGCGGAATGGCGTGCAAAGCCCGCAATGCTTTTTGAATTGAAGATACTCCCAATATGCGAACCATTTTGCAGCTATTCAGCACCATCGTGAATAGACCTATTTCCCAAATTGTTGGTTGAAACCTTAAAACGTAGGCCTATAAACTTAATTTTGGAAATTTGCCCAACTCACGTCAGTGGTTCAGCTGCGTGATCGAATTATTTTAAATAGCTCTACGTGAGCTATCTAGAGGGTGGACAAGTTTTGTTTAGGGAAAGTATAGTGTTCTAGAACCTTCCGTATATTATCAAGGTTATATCTCCAACACTTATAAAATAACAGAATCACTCTTCCTCGCATCATTTATTCGCAAGTTCTTTATTTCGTCAGGCATACAATTATGGTTTAATAATAACAAAAATCTTTTGAAATCACATCATTTTAATCATCTTAAAACTAGGACACTGGAACCGTAAAGGCCCATAAACTGAGACCATTAAAAAAATATTCAGTTCAAAAACAAAAATCATTTCTAACTGTAGAAATGTCTTGCACTAAGCAACATAAAAATAGAACTTCATCACACGATGAAAGTTTGATGAAATTATTTACTGCTATCACTACGTTCACTTGCTTCACGACTCTTCTTCATCGACTTCAGTGCCCTCTCACGCAATCGCCGTTCTATTTCCTCAGCTTCGGACCCGTCATCAGAATCCTGTAATTATATTTCAACCGTATCAACAAACTACAATACCCAAATATACAGCAACATAAATACATTATGTTTCAATCATTTACAACTTTAACAGTTTTACTTTCTTTGTTCTTTTTGATGGAAGAACTCTTAATATAATAGCTTATATATAAATTCAAATAGGCTTATAAAAAAAAAAGAATTGGCCATTACATAAATATCAAATGAAGTATTTATGAAAAACAAATATTTATTTAGCTACTTAGCATGCAGAACACCGTCTTCAGGCTCATTGCACGCACATCGTATTCGATCGTATGAATATATGTACACCACTACATAAACAGAAGGCCCAAATACAGTCAGTGGGCCTCAGTGCCAGATGTTACGATGGGCTCCTGATACATAAAGGCATAAAAGCAAAACTACTTAATTACTGATCAAAACATTACATTTTAATAACAGCTGTTATACTCAAGCTACTTTAAAACATTTTTTATTTAAAACAAAAAAAAAAACATTTTGGTTATCATTTAATACGACATGTAAAACTAATCTAAATGAATTAACATAATAAGGTGTTAGTCCGTGTCATTTACAGGGTGATTCTGTAACACACTGAGATAATTCAGGGGTGGTGGTCATATTAATAAAAAAATTAAAAAATTCTCTAAACTTATGTTCGGAAACACTTCTTTTACCTGCTATCCGCCATATTTTAAATAAAAATAATTCAAAAACTGTAAATTTGTCTAAAAAACACCAAGAGTATATTTTAGTGGCAAATCTACTTTTTACTGAATGGTATGAATGTAAAAATTACCAACAGCAAACAAAGGATGGACTAAACAGTGAAGCAGCGTGCATTAGGTTTGATGTTTGTCAACGATATAGCCTACGATTCTCAGCATTACCAAAATTATGATGCCGCTTTATTAGCGAATTTCCAAAGGAAAGATGAGCTATTGCAGTGACCCTTATGGTGAGACCCACGGTCATGAGTAAACAAGCACACATCATGGTCCCCAGAATACATTTTGGGGTGTCATTAAAATTTGTATATACATACTGCCACACTCTAACGTTACCACATTTAAGTCCAATTTGGTTAAAATTTTTTAAACAAGTTGGTTGTCTACATCTCTAGACGAGTTCGTTAGCAAAAAATATCCAACAGCCGGAAGCACGTTTTTGACCGGAAATAATTTTTTTTTTTTTTAGATTTTTCGTACTCTAATGAAACTTTTTTACTGTTTTATCTAAAAATAAACGGTACCAGGAACTGGCACATACTTTCTCACAAATACATTTAAATTACTAAACAGATTCACTGTGACTTATAGGGTGGGGTAGGAGAGTTTTTTTATTAAAGTTGGAGATTAACTAATAAATATTATTATTATTATCTAGAGAGAAAACTATTCGATCGATTTCGAAAAAATTTGCACCAAACACGTCAATTAGGTCTTCATAGATGCACGTAAAATGGTTTTGAAATTTTTTTTTAAACAACCCGCTTTATGGCCAAAAAACCACCAAAAACAGTTATTATTATTATTATTATTAGCTAAACGAGAATTTTTAGAAAGATGCGGATTTCTGTATATGGTAGGGCACATTAAAGGCTACAAATAAACCAAATGTTATCAAAATTGTTAGAGCCGTTTTTTAATAAAAAAAATAATAGGCCTAACTGATTTTTTGGGGGTTTTTTGGCCAAAAAGGGGTTGTTTTTCAAAATTGTTCAAAACCCTTTTTCGTGCATCTATACAGGCGTACTGGACATGTCTGGTGCAAATTTTTTTGAAATCGATCGAATAGTTTTCTCTCTAGCTTTGTATACTTTAATTAAAGTAGGCGATTAACTAATAAATATTATTATTATTAGCTAGAGAGAAAACTATTCGATCGATTTCGAACAAATTTGCACCAAACACGTCAATTAGGTCTTTATAGATGCACGTAAAAAGGTTTTGAAAATTTTTGAAAAACAACCCCCTTTATGGCCAAAAAACCCCCAAAAATCAGTTATTATTATTATTATTAGCTAAACGAGAATTTTTAGAAAGATGCGGGTTTTTGTATATGGTAGGGCACATTAAAGGCTACAAATAAGCCAAATTTTATCAAAATCGTTAGAGCCGTTTTTTTATAAAAAAATAATAACTTTTTTGGGGGTTTTTTGACCAAAAAGGGGGTTGTTTATCAAAATTGTTCAAAACCCTTTTTCGTGCATCTATACAGGCATACTGGACATGTCTGGTGCAAATTTGGTTGAAATCGATCGAATAGTTTTCTCTCTAGCTCTGTCTACATACAGACATACATACATACAGACATACAGACAGACATTTTGTAAAAACCACTTTTTTGGACTCAGGGGGTCCCAAAACGGATATTTCCACAAAAATCTCAACATCGATTTTTTTTGCGATCACTATACTTTCTCTATACTATAGTATAGTGAGAAAGTAATAAATAAATTTAGGATATTATTTTGCACATTCTGTTTTTACACAACCTTAAAGCTCGCTCGGTCCCCTCAACAATCATCAAAATGTAAAATACCATAAAAGTACCCGGTTCAAATCCACACGTGGGGGATTTTACCATGGAGGAGATCTTCTGATCCTAGTCTGTTGGCCAAGTTTTTACGCTGCGAGCGAAGCGAAGCACTCCATAACCTGAGACAAGAAGGTCGATGTGCAAACTCGCAAAGCGAGTTTTTCCTCTTCGAGCAGAAAGAAGCAACGCGTGAGTCTGTGCTGGAAGCTAAGGTGAAAACATAACCACTGATATATTTCATACACAGAGGCAGTTATTCAACGCCTTCATAAGTAGACCAATTTTCCAAATACCGGGTAGTTGGTTGAAACCCAAAACTTATAGTTTGGAAATTCGCTCATCAACTGATGTCAGCGATACAGCTACGTGATCAAATTATTGTTATCCTTTGTTTGATACTTTTGCCACTTGCAATATTCGCTTGGAAATTAAAGGGGCTACGAAAATGTAATCTTGAATAATATTTATATACAAATTTACTGTTTTGGTTAGTTTCACTTAATATGTTTTGAAACAGATTATTGGAACAAGTTAATATTTTTTCCCAAACGGGGTCTTTACATTGATGAGCAACAAGCAAAATTTTAATATAATCGGTTAAACCGTTCTCGAGTTTTAGATTATTAAGTAAAAAAAAAAAAGGCATATATCTGGTAAAAGAAGCGCTTCCGGAGATATGTTTTAGGAAGTTTTTCTCTATTTTGACCCACACGACCACCGCCCACATGATTTTTGAATTATCTCCGCACATTACAGAATCACCCTGCGTAGTAGGTTAAAGCACCAAAACCTAGCCCAGATATTAAAGGTGTGTTTACAACTTTGCTCTAAATGAATGTCAACAAACTTTGAGCAGGTTACTGCATCAAGCTTCAATCTAAAATAAACTATCCTAGAAGTTAGCAGCACCAAACTGCAAAATAAAAAGTCATTACCTTTACTACTTACATCACTATCTTCCACTTTGCGTTTCTTGTGTTTACGGTGTTTTTTGTGCTTCTTGTGTTTCTTATGCTTTTTCTTCTTCTTCTTATCGTCATCACTTTCCTAAAAATTTCAAACACTTTGTTATATTCCTATTTATATTTGCAAACAAAACCGCGCAAATTTCATTCAACCATTATTAATAACAAAGAGTGTCCTAATTTCGAACGGGTTGCTTTTTAGAGCTTTTTAAAAAGGCAAAAAGACATTACTAAAATAATTTGACCTCAGCGGAAATTTAAAAAATAAGTGTTGACAAAGAAAACCAATGGTCCAATCACACCCATAGTACAAATAAATTTATTAAACAGTATACAAAATATTTATTTGCAATTACAAATGCAAAATTATCTTTTATGTGATAGTAATTTTCAAGAACACAGTTTTTTGGCTACTTAAAAAAAAAATTTCACAACTTTTTTTCAAAATATCCAATAAACTTGTTCAACTGCCACCGTTTTCAGCCCAACGAATTACTTTGTTTACTATTACAATAAGCCAAGTACACCTGTATACCAAATTTAAATACCTCAAACGAGTCTAGATCTTTAAATATGTTTGTGCAAAACACATACAGCCCGACCAGATATTAAAGAAAGCTTTTCCCAACAAAGTGCACATGCAAATGTCGACCCCGTATGTTGTCTGATCACCTCATGTTGAAATTTGAGAACAAAATTCAGCAGCACCTCTGTTTATCAAAGCAAATTTTGTATTACGCAAAGTTAGTGCTGTCAATCTAGACCTGGAAGATTACTTCCATTGCATACAGATTTACCCTAAATATTAAGTGGGCATGCTGTCAACTTTCCAAAATGTCTTTTTTGTTATGGTCGTATTCTATTTTGATCTAAACTGACTTATGTCTGCAAACTGCTAATCAAATCTACACTTGCTAAAACAATATTGTACGAAAATAGTGAACAAAATACAAATTCACTTAAACTTACTTCAGATTCAGATGAAGATGCTGCCTTCTGTTTCTTTTTCTTCTTATTTCTCTTTGACTTGCTATCTTCTTCTTCCTCTTCTGAAGAGGAATCTTTCCTTGCCTTTTTCTTTTTCGGCCTCACCTCTTCTTCTTCTTCAGACGAGGAAGATTCTCTTTTGTGCTGCTTTTTCTTTTTCTTGACTTCATCGTGCGATGAACTGGACTCTCTTTTCTTTTTCTCTTTCTTCGCTGGCTTATCATTGTGATCCGATTCGGCAGATTCTTCTGAAGAATGTTGCGACACTCTTTTGTCTCGTGCCTAACAAAGTTCAACAAATATTAAAACATACTAGATGGATGATATTGTTCATGAAAATCAAATTAAGAAGTAGTAAGTAGTTGTAGAGTTTCTGAGATATTAAGGTACAGTAAAACGTCTCTAATCCGAACCTCTCATATCCGGCGTAGTAAAAAATAATAAATATATCTATCAAAAATGAATATTTTCGACTAAATACTGCAGTAGCGAATGATGTTTTTGAGTTGGGCTGTAAAAAGTAAAACAAAGGAATTCCGTCGGGACTCCCATAAAAATCATAAATCACGGGTAACGTAAGTCCCAACAAGTTTTACCCGATTTCAAACAAATAAAATTATTACTTTAAAGTTTAAATACTTTTGTTACCGATCTATAAAATGTGTTATTTTTCTTCACAGTAGACACCCTAATAATACTATAGACACGATAACAAACGAATCAATAAGTGTTTGACCTTGAGCCTACTCTAGATTTCTTGTGTACAAATAACAGCCTACGCATGAATAAAAATAAAACAAGAAGCGTTTACTTAAGAAAGGAAACAATTGCCTAAAACATTTTACTGGGGAAAATGTCTACTTACATAAAATTAATAATGTTTTACATTTTCCCTACCGATATTTATTGTTAAATGCTGAATTGAGTTAAAATACAGAGAATGCGGTTGCAAATACCGGAGATTACATTCATGGGGTCTATACGAGAACGGGCAGTTCTGACAACTGAGTATTTCTTGGTATCGGTAATCGGTATCGAGTTTCGGCTATCGATTCTCGATACCGATACCAAAGCTAAATATCGGTGCTATCGAAAATCGGTATCGAGAATCGACCCATCCCTAATTTCAACCAATTTACCCATATTAAAAAAAAACCTCTCTCAAATCCCGATTTTTTGATATCCGGATCGCCCGGCGCCACATTGATCCGGATATAAGAGGTTTTACCGTATTTGTAAAAATTACAAACAGACGGATAGACAGAAAACAGATCGAGATAGGATACATGTTGTATTGTATTATTTGCTTGTTTTTAGCTGACAAATAACCCCGTAAAGTTTCGGACAGTGGAAGTCCACCCTGTATATCGTAAAAAAAACCGATTATGCTGACCTTTGCTCCACTTCATTTCTTATCTATTTTGTACAAAAAATATATATTTTTGTGGATTTTCTTTGGATTCAATTTCCCTCGAACCTTGTTCGGGTGTTCAGAGCACTTTCTGCACCCTTAGATTTTACCAGAACAAACTATGCACCATGAATATAAAATTATTATTATTTATTTATATTTTATTAAAATCACAAATTTTAAAATCGCCTTATTTGGTTTCTTAAAAATAGACTCCAAAATACTCTTTAAAAAAGGAACATGGGTAAATTTTTTTTAGTAATTTTTACAAAGTTACTTTTTAGTGCTTTTTAAAAGCAGACTACTTCTTTAGCCAAACTATTTATAGTCGGAGAGCTGACGACGAATTTAGGGAAGGTATTTTGGGCAAGTTAAAATAACAAAAAACTAATATTTTATTATTTGGAGAATCTAGAATCCTGAGTCTGGCAGAGGGTTTGCGGTTATTTTGCTACTGCGCAACCTATGACATCTGCAAAAAAATAAATGAAAAAAATATGTTTTGGGCAACTTGAAATTTATTTAATTTTAGCATCTATTTAACTCAGAAATAAACATCCCAGACGTTTTTTGGGGTTTTAAAGTATAACCAGACTCCCCCGAATATATGTAATAATTATACCTCAAAAATATACTTTGGGCATTCTGAAATTTTTATAGCATGTTTATTAAATAATATTAAAAATAACGTGTAAAGCGCCAGACGAATTAAACGGTTATTAATATTTCCCAGATGCGAATACAGATTTTAAATGAATGCGACAAAAAAGTCTTATGCGTAGCCATAAGTGCGAGAGAGATAGTTTATTGAGACCTGCCGGCAACTGACGGGGCCTTAGCTCGAGTTTACCATATAACGCGGACTCTGTCCATGTAACAGAGTATTTTGGAGTAGCCTAGTTATTTTTATTTTTTTTAAATTAACAAATATAGAATAAATTTATAATAAAAATACATTATTAAAATCCTTAGAAAAAGAAGACTTTTTAATTAAAGTATTTTGTATCTTAACTGGAATAATAATTTAAAAATTAACATATTCCATTACGTTTTTCTATTTTCAACTTTTATTAACCTAATATTTGAGTTTGACGTGTAGTTTCAGGTTATAAGCATAAGCTACATTTAACATAATCTCTAGTCATACGTAAGTAAACAATTACCAATATTTCTGAACTAGCTGTATTGTTAAGAGTTTCCTCTTTTTCTAATGTCTATAATATTTGATTCCTGCTAAAATGATCGAGTTTTAGAGTTAGTTTGGTGTGTAGTTCAGAATACAAGCAAAATACATCATAATATCTGGTCAGATGTAAGTAATTAATTAGGCCTACTATATTATTAGTTTATATTTTACTCTTTAAAAAAATAATATAGATATTATTTGATATTGCCGATATCGATATTTTGTTTCGATAATATCGTGATATCGATATTAGAGCTTAATATCGATATGAATATCGAATATCGGAAACTTACCGATATCACAACAACAATACTCTGTCTATATAACAGAGTACAGTATTTTGGAGTAGTTATTTTTTTTACAAGTGCTAAACAAATACAAATTGTTTTTTTAATTAACAAATATAGAATAAACTTATAATAAAAATGTATTATTAAAATCCTTCAATAACAAGACTTTTGTATCTTAAGAGATTGAAGATCTGTCAGATGGTGAAGATGGTCTTTCAGAGAGTGAAGACCAATGAATACTTGTGAAGACGATCTGCCAGACAGTGAATCTTCAGAGAGCAGTGAAGAGGAGGAATAAAGCGAAAATATAAATTCATCACCTTTAAGAGTTTAATTAATCAATGAAAAAATTAATATTAAAAAAAAAATTTCTTAAATAATCTTATCAACAACGCCTTCAGTTGTTAAAAAAATTATTATCTATATCGATATTATTTTATTAACGAGTAAAATATAAACTAATAATATAGTAGGCCGAATTAATTACTTACATCATTCTGATCAGATATTATGATGTATTTTGCTTGTATTCTGAAACTACACACCAAACTAACTCTAAAACTCAATCATTTTAGCAGGAATCAAATATTATAGAAATTAGAAAAAAGGAAACTCTTAACAATACAGCTAGTTCAGAAATATTGGTAATTGTTTACTTACGTATGACTAGAGATTATGTTAAATGTAGCTTATGCTTATAACCTGAAACTACACGTCAAACTCAAATATTAGTTTAATAAAAGTTGAAAATAGAAAAAAATAATTGAATATGTTAATTTTTAAATTATTATTCCAGTTAAGGGTCGTCTCTACCTGTCGGCCATGTTGGCTGACACTCCATAAGACCAATGTTAAATTAAAATCCAAATTTTTCCTTTATTTTTGATCGGAAAATTATAAACGATAAATGTTATTTTAAAGCTATGGTCAATATGCATGCAAATGGCTTTTTAAAAACTAAAAAATAATATTTTGTTTAGTATATTTATTAACAATTTAAAACATTGATTTTTAATATTTTTTTATGTTGTCACTATTAATTATAGCGAAAAACTACCAAGCCATTCGCCTGAAGAATTTCGTCCCCAAGATTTTGGTATTTTTTTAAAAACTCTGAACAATTGTGGGTTTTAAATGGATTTAGGCTGAGCAATGTCCGTGTAACCTACCGCCGCTATAGGGTGATTTTAAATATTTTTTACGTTGTAACTATTAATTATAGCGAAAAATTACCAAGCCATTCGGATGAAGAATTTTGTCCCCAAGAGTTTGGTATTTTTTAAAAAACGCTATTTGAACAATTGCGGGTTTTAAATGGACTTAGGATGAGCAACGTCCGCGTTAACTACCGCCGCTATAGGGAGTCGCAGGTTGCTTTCTGTTTTACTAGAGCCGACCCTTAAGATACAAAATACTTTAATTAAAAAGTCTTCTTTTTCTAAGGATTTTAATAATGTATTTTTATTATAAATTTATTTTATATTTGTTAATTAAAAAAAAAATAACTACTCCAAAATACTCTGTTACATGGACAGAGTCCGTGTTATATGGTAAACTCGAGCTAAGGCCCCGTCAGTTGCCGGCAGGTCTCAATAAACTATCTCTCTCGCACTTATGGCTACGCATAAGACTTTTTTGTCGCATTCATTTAAAATCTGTATTCGCATCTGGGAAATATTAATAACCGTTTAATTCGTCTGGCGCTTTACACGTTATTTTTAATATTATTTAATAAACATGCTATAAAAATTTCAGAATGCCCAAAGTATATTTTTGAGGTATAATTATTACATATATTCGGGGGGGTCTGGTTATACTTTAAAACCCCAAAAAACGTCTGGGATGTTTATTTCTGAGTTAAATAGATGCTAAAATTAAATAAATTTCAAGTTGCCCAAAACATATTTTTTTCATTTATTTTTTTGCAGATGTCATAGGTTGCGCAGTAGCAAAATAACCGCAAACCCTCTGCCAGACTCAGGATTCTAGATTCTCCAAATAATAAAATATTAGTTTTTTGTTATTTTAACTTGCCCAAAATACCTTCCCTAAATTTGTCGTCAGCTCTTGGACTATTAGTACTTGAGTTTCAACATACTGCTGGAAATGTCCTCATAAAAATAAACTGTTTCGGCAGCTTGTGTTACAGCTGCCTGGAGCAAAGAAAGACTGCTTCCATCAGAGGCTCAATGATATGAAATAATTTTCCCTGACTTTTTTACAATTTCCCTTACTTTCTCTGACCTCCCATGTTTAATATAAAAAAAAAATAACTTTGATTAGAACGATGTGAAAACAACAAAAATTTAAGAAAAGTTTAAACTTGTAGGCTGTAGAGTTTTAAGAAGAGGGTATTTTTTGTTAAGATAAAGTGAAAACAACTTAGAATTTTATTGTAACTTTATTTTTATATACTATAAAATGATATTTCTATGTTACTAAGTTGTACATTTTTTATACACCCAACTAGACACTTACTTGCAGGAGGACACTCATATGTGAGAACAAGATATTTCTAAAAGTTTAGCAGATTTAAAGTATTTGTGTTTATATATATTTATAGGATTACTTACATCTCTTTTGTTAACAGGAGATTCAGACCTCTTTCTCTCTTTAGGTGGTGGTGGTTGCTTACGATCTTTGCTCCTAGATTAAACAAATACAAAAATCTGAATAAATATATTATATCTAACAAATGTTTTAGATTAGTAATTCTTATAAAGAAAATACAAATAACATAAGGGGAGTGTTTAAAATGTAACGCCTTTAAAAACAAAAGCTTCCTACATAATTTTGGTAATTAATTTTCCTGACTCTTTTTTCAACTTCCCTGATCAACTTACGGCCTATTTTAATAACAATTACTACAACATTTGTGTTATATTTTAGTAACAAATTCTACAGTGCATTTTAGTATACTGCCAAAGAGATAAATAATGAGAGGGAACAGTATATGTTCACTTTTCAGTGCCTAGAACCCCCGAGTCCAGGTAACTGAACTAATAACGGTTAAAAACCACAACGAGCATGCACAGTAGAAACCGAGAGAGCTGTCCCTTCAACGTATTCCGAGTCCGCAACTACTTCACAGCACGAGCAAGCAACGCATGCTACTAGTTTCGTTTACTTTTTGACGTTGAAGGTGCGGCCTCAACTCCGTGAATATATATCCGGTATGTCCGGTGGTAATTTCAGTCAATTGCGAGTTAATTTTGAAATACTTTTGTTTTTTTTTTTAAATAGATTTGGTGGACATAGAGAAACTAATTGAGGAAATTAGGATCAAACAGGCAATAACTGCAATCAAACACACGATAAGTACAGAGACTGTGAATATAAAGAGAGAATTTGGCAACAAATTTCTTAAAAATTTTCCACCACGTCCCAAACATTGAAAATTACCTTCAATTTATTTATATTGTTTAGAAATGTTTCGAGAATTCTTTCTAAACAAACTTAATCAGTAAACTTAAACAGTTCCATTAAAATGTTAAGTTTAAAAACATTGACTAGAAAATCTCTAAATAAAAAACACCATTAACAATTTTCAGTAATAACATATTTCAAAATATACAAATAACTGTATTGGCTGGTATTTAAATTAAATAAAAAATGATAAAATTATTATGGTAGCGCTTGAATAAGATTTTTTAATTTTGTTCAACAATTTGGAAAAAGAAACACTAATCCGAAACGTTTCAAAAGCAAAACCTAATTTGAGAGTATTGATAAATATTTTTGTTTAATAGTTATTTAGTTGTTAATGTTTTAATTTTAATGAAATGTATTTAGATTACTGAAGATGATAAAGAAATCTCTATATACGTCTTAATTTTTTTTTTCTTCATAAATTAAGTTTATTTTGAAAGACTGGCCAGCGCAAAAAAAGGAATAACTTGATTTAAATTAATCATGAAAGGAACCACACTTAAACGTCATATGTACTAATTACGGACAAGAGCGGTTTCAATGAGGACGAGCCGTGTGTTGGATAACGGATACCTAACTGTTTGTTCTATGATACGCGCTCGTTGCAGTTAAGTGTGTCCAGACCTTAATCAGTACCCCACTCATCTCTAAAAGTCGAGTTTGGGATTATAGCAGAACAAACTACGCTCACTTGAATACAAAATAAAGATTGCCAACAATAAGTTATGGTGAAAAAAACTCAAATTTAAGAATAACCCTCATTTGATTTAAAATTATTCCAAACAAAATCTTCAAAAATAGAACAAGTGTGCCTTTTTAGCACTTTTAGACTGATATTCTAAAAAAAAATACTGCTATAACAGCTTGTGTTATGGCAAGCTCGAACAAAGAAAGACTTCTAGTTTTTCTATCATTGACTGACGTAGACAATTTTCCCGAGTTTCTCCCGACTTTTTTACAAGTTACTTCACTAATTTTCATTTTCCTGACCGTGGGAGCCGCGTCATGTCAAAAATATCATAAAACATTTACCTTTCTGGCTCTCGGCTTCTATCAGATGATCTAGGTACATCAATACTCTCCTCCCTTTTGGATTTAAATTGTTGATTTTTTTCATCTCTACTAGGTCGTACATCACTTTCTGCCGATGAAGATCTGGAAAATGCATTCAATACAAACATAAGAAAATAAAATATTACCTTAAATTTTACTAAATTTCAATAAAAAATTAACAAATACTATTGTAATTGTATATGATAAATTCGGACATACAAGAAGTTCAATATAATATAAAATAAAATAGTACTACTTAGATATTATGATTACTGTACATAGTTTAGACCACACCCCTTCGGACTCTGTGTAAGTACTGGGCTAGACATAGTACTACATTACTTGTGATTTGGTCAATGTACGGGGTGTCCCACGAAGAGGTTTAAATGTTTTATTTTGTATAGCTTGCCCATTAATGCATCGATCTTTTTGAAACTTTACACACTCCACAACAGAGGCTATAAAAATGTTCTGTAAAGGAGAAAATGAATACATTTTTCATTATTCCACCATTTTGTTTCTGCAAGTGTTATACTGCTAAAATTTTCACAGAACATTTTTAAAGCCTCTATTGTGGAGAGTGTAAAGTTTCAAAAAGATCGATGGATTAATGGGCAAGCTATACAAAATCAAACCTTTAAACCTCTTCGTGAGACACCCCTTATGGTTATCACTGAATATGGTTACATTGTCGTTGAAACAAGTTTTTTTTTAAATAAATAAATTGTGTTCACTAGACTCTGAGTAGGCTCTTACCTATCTCTGGTTTTGGTTTGTTTCTTATCTCTCCTTCTGTCATCATCGTGATCTGTGATTGTGATTATTCTCTTGTCCTCGTTCTTTTTAAACGGTGATGGTGTCCTCGACAAACTGTTTGAGAACTAGACAACATATTACATTTTATTAATATTCAACATAAAATAGAAGTAAATTTATTTGTACTATACAAACCATAACATATATATTTTTAATTCTTGCAAACATACAAATAATTGGCATTACAACAAGCATGCACAAAAATATACAATTTCTATAAAATACAAAAAAGAAGCCTTTAAAAAAGTTTTCTTTGCAGGAATATTTATTTAACTTGTTAAGTCCCAGGTTTTTTAAGGATGGAGACAGTTTTCTGGTCTGGATTTTCTATTCCCCAAAAATTAATAAATATGTTTATTTTAGATAAAATAGGAAATTGGAAAACAATTTTAGAAGAATAAAATTTTAATTTCTTTAAATTATCACTACACCAAACAATAATTTTGATTGATTGTTAGTTATATTATAAGATATATTATTACTTAATTACAAGAGGGAGCAAAGGAATTGTCTCTATTAAAACAACGATTTTTTTACTATACATTATTTCTCCAATGCAATGCCTTTTATAATTACAATTACCTTTTTTTGGGATACTGTTTACCAACCTTAATAGTTCTAGCTAGTCTTTTCTTCTTTTCACATGCACGTTTTTGACTTTTTTATAGAAGCCAATCCAGTACATTCCAATATACAGACTAAGAGCTTAAAAACCTTTCATCAAAGACCCTTATCTGGTCACCAGATAAACTGATCAGTGGACGATCGAACCTCAAATGTGTACCAGTTTCTGTTCTCTATAAGTGTAATTTATTTGATGTAAACATTTGAAAATGGCTGAATGAAAAAATCGAAATGCGTAATGTGAAAAAAAGAAACGACAAGTTAGAATTTATAAGGATTGGTCGTCATTATCCCCCAAAAAGGTAATTGTAATTATAATGATTAACAAGTAATGTTACAAGCAAAAATATGCAATACCTTTTGTTGTTAGCATGCAACATGGATGGTAGGCATTCAATATGTTTATGTATAATAATATTAATATGTATAAATATATTACATTACTTTATCTTTCAAGTTATTTTATAACATCCTTTGTTTCACATCAAATTCAATTCTAATTAGCCGTGTTATTCTGTTATTACAAGGGGTGTTCAAATATAAATGAGATGTTGAGAGGGGTGGGGGGTCCAGCAAGAGAGAGGGGCAAATCGGGGTTGTGGGTAGAACAGTAGAGGGGGAGCGACTACTGGCCTGTAGAGGTGAGCATCGAAGTTAAAATCAACAGTAACCATCGATGTATTTTCACGGTAAACATCGATGTGTATTAAAAAGTCATAGTTTCAGAAAATTAGTTTTAAAATTCATAAATGGACATATTTATATAAAAACTCGATGTTTTGGGAGATTAGGCTGCAGTAAACAAAATTATATCTTAGAACCAAGGTAGGCCATTAATCTTCCTTTAGCTAAAAGAAGGTTTATTTCCATTTCCCCTTGGTTTTGGTTTAGTGATAAAACATAGGCCTACCGAATATCATTACACATACTTAGTAAACTACTGAAAAATAGGGGTGCTGGTTAAATTTATGTCATTAAATAAAAATCAATTATTTATAAAATTGATATTAAAAATTAAAATGTATGTAATCTCAGTTTGTTAAAACTTTACTTAGGCCTAGGACACTAACTCCTGAGGTGAAAGATACAACAATCAAAGTAACAAGGGTTTGTATTGATTGATACAAAACGTTAATATTATATTACAGTTATAAGATGCTGACTTCATTTTGAAAGCAATATTCTGTCAATACAAACTCAGAATAATGTCCAACTCAGTATGTCAATTCATCATTAATCAAAATTAATGCACAAAAAATACTGTGAATATTTAAAAACATCAATCATCGGGGAGAGTCATCGATGTAGCAAAGTTATCGGTTGTTTTCCATCGATGTTTTGAAAACATCAGCCGTTGATGCTCAACCCTACTGACCCAGCCTCGCAACAGGTAGGGAAACAGTAACAAAGATGAGAGAAGGAAGTGCCTAGGTTTGCTGTGCAAAACTATGGCATTGGGGAAACCCTCGACCTTCCTCTCTACAGTCCAGATATCTCCCCTGTGTCTATTTTTTGTTTGGGCCCTTCAAAGAATCTCTTGGAGCGGAACGGTTCGAAAACAACGAAGATGTCGAGGATCGTGTGAACAATTGAAGACACGCCCTCAAATTTTTTTATCTGAGATTTTTAAACTTCCAAAACATTGGCAAAAGTATGTAGATCTGTCAAGGAGGCTAAGTAGGAAAAACTGACCGACTTATTTGTGTATGCTATTAATTAATAAATCTATATAAATAAAAATTACCGCTCATACAGTAGAATATCACTATTCCGTACTAATTGGGAACGTACGCTATTCGGTTTAGCGGGAATTCGGAATAGGCGGATTTCATGGATAATATCAACGTATTGACTTGATCCGACAGTCTGACATCGCTAATTTGCCGTTGCGCTCCACTGTCGGACTCATTCCGACAAACGTTTTAATATGATTTCTATGTTCTAAACAAGTGTAGAATCTGTGGTTTTCGGTCTAATGAGACTTCAATGTTATTAAAACAGTTTAGAAACCAGTGACAGATTATATTGGCTGTGGAATGTATTTTATATCTCTCTGAAGTTGAGCAGCTGTTTGCCCATCATGACCGAGAAATATAGCATCGTCTTTTGTCTTGTAACTTTTGTTTACGCTTTTTCAAATGGTTTTTATTTTTATTGCACATTATTATTTTGTAGTTTTGTAAACCTCTTTTGTGCAAATTTTGTTTATGTAAATAATGTAATAATCTTGTTTTATTTTGTGTTGAGAAATGGCAACTTTTTAAACTAATTGTACCATTATTTCATAAAAATGTTATTGTTAATATACATTTTTAAATAAATACAAATACAATTGACATATTTAAACAGACATATTTACTGTAAAAAGTATTTTCCAAGTTCTAATCATTTTCATTACTACTTTTAAATTCATAAAAAACATTTTTTCTACTTGTTTGACCTAATATATTCAAAATAGGCCTACTCAATAAAAAAATGTTGTTAAACCTCAAGACTATTTTTTTAATTATTTATTATAGTCACATTTAGTGTAATAAAGTAATTTCTAATTTTTATTATTCTTATTTTTAATTTCATTACAAAACAAAATAATCAATTGATTTTTCTGATTGATTATATTCAAAATAGGCCTACTCAATGAAAAATGTTTTATTTAATCTTTCACAGGGTGTCTAGCAAATTTCCCATATAAAATTCCCGACTTTTTCCCGACTTTTCCCGAATATTTTGTCGAAACCAAGTTTATATATTTATGGCTTATCAACACTACAAATACGCTCGTTCGGACTACAAGGGCTGGTTCGCACGAGCGACACGCGGCAATTCGGCAGTTGCGTCCAGCGGAAGCATTTAGTTAAATCGGAGTTAGTATGAGATCGGCGCTCACGAGCGACAGCGTCACCGCCGCGTCCACATGAATTGCATGCCATTTTTGTAAAAACACGGCGGTCACGCTGTCGCTCGGCGTCTTGTCGGTACATTAAATTAGATAAAGCAGTTCTAACGCGCAGCGAACGACTGTAGCTCCGTTTAGCAATTGCCGAGGGCGGTGATTTGTTCTGTGAAGTCCAAAATTATTGTTTCCCGGTCGGAAGAATACGACGACCAAATAATATTATTAGAGTCAATTTTTTAAAACGCCGGCATTAAAACACAATGTTATATACAACAGCGTATTTCCGCGAAAAAATCGATGCCCGAAAACCAT
>JAGFPH010001928.1:192343-222486 GCA_018207615.1 Philaenus spumarius
ACAACAGCGTATTTCCGCGAAAAAATCGATGCCCGAAAACCATTTGTGCCAATTTTATCAACTAACATTGTTCAAATACTACTTAAAATACAATGATGAATCTACGCAAAAGAATACGACCCCCTAATATTATTTGCCTTAATTTTATAAAACGCCGGCATTAGAACGCAATGTAATATACAACAGCGTATTTCGGCAAAAAAATCGATGCCCAAATACAAATTGTGCCATTTTATCAACTACCATTGTTCAAATACTATTTAAAATACAATGACGAATGTCCGCAAAGAATACGATGCCTGAATATTATTAGCGCTAATTTTATAAAACGCAATGTAATATAGGGTACAACAGCGTATGTCCGCAAAAAAAACGATGCTCGAATACAATTTATGAAAATTTTATGAACTACTATTGTTGAAATATTATTTAAAATACAATGATGAATGTCCGCAAAGAATTCGACTCCCGAATATTATTAGAGCTAATTTTATAAAACGCAATGTAATATAGGGTACAACAGCGTATGTCCGCGAAAAAAAAACAATGCTCGAATACAATTTATGAAAATTTTATGAACTACTATTGTTGAAATATTATTTAAAATACAATGATGAATGTCTGCAAAGAATGCGACTTCCGAATATTATAGCGCTAATTTTATAAAACGACGTCATTAAAACTCAATTTAATATAAAACAGCGTGTCAGCGAAAAAACCTATACTCACGAGAACAATAATTTTTTCTTGTTTCTATAAAATACCAGAGTTAAAACTTAATTTAATATACAACCGCTAAGGTCCACCGAAAAGGTTATATAGATAACACTTGTAAAATTCAGAAAAGCAGAAATTAAATGTTGTTATTTGCAGGAACGAGTAACAAGTAAAACAAAGGCAATTGTCGGGACTCCCACGGAAAACATAAATCACGGGCAACGTAAATCCCGAAAATGTCCAAAATGTTTTACCCGAACTAAAACAAATATAATTACAGTATTATACTTTAGTTACCGATATATACAATTTGTAACTTTTCGTCACAGTAGGCACCCTAATTCTATAAATAGACACATAAGAAACGAATCCATAAGTGGTTGACCTAGAGCCTACTTTACCTTTATCTGTACAAATAACTAAGTACATGAATAGTTGAATTCAAATAAAACAAGAAGTGTTTAGTTAACAATGTTATAAACTAAACTGAACATCTCTCGATATCGAATTTCGGCTATTGACTCTCGATATCGATAAAGAAAAAAGAAGTATGGGTGGTATCGTAAATCAACCCATCACTGCAATGGGAGTTATTATAGATGGATTTAAAGTTAAAGACGGCGACCTATTTTGAGTACTTGTGCGAGAGAGAATGAGATAGTAGCGAGGGAGGGCACACTACTTCCCCTTCCCCCTCGCACTACCACTTTGTCTTGTCACTTTCCCGTAATGTGGCAAACTAAACCAGGCACCTTACTGCATAGTTTTTTCTCACCGGCTGGCATTTTTTTCTTGACTAATATTTGCTTATTACCAGCCATGTTCCTTACAATTTCCACTCGCGTTATTATTAATTATTGAACGATAATACAATGATTAAGTTAATTATATACAATTACAATAAAACAATGTTAACGGGAATATTAAAAGAATATTGTAACTACAGGCATATAAATCATATTTTATTACAGAAATTAATGTTAATATAATGTTGACCCATTGTTACTTTGTGTAATTAGAAAACAAAGCTCTTTTCACAAAGCCGAGTAGGCCTACTAGAACTGTAGTCTGTTAGAAGATAGTCTCAAATTCACTCGGCCCCACCCCTTCTCTCTTTCCTCCACGCTCTTCAAGGTTTGTTGTCATGAGTCATCTCGGTCTTTCACGAAGCTGCTAGCAAGTTGCAACAGTTTTTCAATTTCAAATACTGTAGTTCCAAAACACATTAACGTGACTCAAAACTTCTTTTATTTTCTTGTGATAATTTCATTCTATGGTAATTTTAAAATGTTAAGATTTTTAAAGGTTTGACAACGAAATTCACGGCTTCTTATTCACGGTACACGAAATTCACGGTTGAGTGGGCACCCGGACAGTACAATATGCATACTGTTTATTATTTCTTTCTTAAAGTGTTTAACACAGACATAAAAAAATGTGAACTGTTCGAAGGGTTCGTTCGTGTGAACGTATGAACAAATTCCGTAATGTCATACCTAAAAATATAGTAATTTACCTACTTTGAATTATTTAATCATTGCGCATGCGCCCCCAACCACCAACCCGTTGGCATGGTAACGGCCGTCTCGACTTCCAAGAATAATGTACAACAGCCCATATACCTGCTCTGCTTAGCTTCATTTTCATACGCCAAATTGGATTGCTATTAGTTTCGGTTGTGTTGAGAATATTTCATTGTACCTAAAAATTGTTTTAAACAATTTTATGCATTTTCCCGACTTTAAAAAAAATTATATGTTAATTCCCGACTTTTCCCGATTGTTTTTCATTTCTATGTTAATTCCCGACTTTCCCGACTGCTAGACACCCTGCTTTCAACAATTTTTTCCTGATTCTCTGGTTTAATCCGAACAAAATGATATATAATAAGTTATGTTTACTATTTATAGTAATGTTTTGGCGAATTTACAAAAATAATTCTTCAAAAAGTAATTGTATCTGGTGCAGTAGCCAAGTATCAAATAATTAGAGTGCAAAAGGTTAAAATACGTCCTACAGCCTAGTTATTAGTATATACCATTAATTTTTTTTGAAATACGGAATTTGTTAACATTTTGCAATATTTTTAATTATTCAAATCATGCTTAGCCAAATATTAAAAACTGAAATTTATGGAGTAACACGTTCGCTACCGCAATTGTAAAAGTTTTTCGTAAACATATAGACTAGCTTCGCATCTATGCGACAACCGGTTTCTACCCACAAACTGATGCCGCGAATTTGCACCGCCTGGTCTAACTGAAATATACTGACGCCGCATATTTGTGGCAGTATTCTTTTGTTATTTAATAGGTAATTTTAGAGTACTAGCCTATTTTAAATACTTGATTTATTAGTATCAGTATGCGGGAATGTATGGCGCTCATATGTGGCACTTGGTCTGCAATTTTGACGTTTAGTAATGCCTATTTTGATACATTTTTCAAATATTTTCGATTTTATACATGTTTTTAGGCCTATATATTTTTTATTTTTGCTAAATTTGTTAAATTTAAAGGTCCACTAATGAAAAAATAGACTCTTTTGTATGAAACTCTTTTGAATGAATGAACACCACATGTTCAATCTATGTTCCTATTTATATATATATATATGTTTTCAACATGTTCTGTTTAAAGTAGGGTTATACGTTTTCTGTATTTTCAAATAGAGCTACAGTAGAACCTCTGTTAACCGAAATAAAGGTGGTGGAGGTCATTTCGGATAACCAAAATTTTGGTTAAAAAATTGCAATTTTTTAAAAGTTTAAAATGAAAAAGTCAAAGGCAATGATAAAAATCACCCTTTTAGATTATTTAACAAACTTTTAATAAAATATAAATGCTTCTACATACATAAATAATGACACTGCAGACGGTAGTCGGAGTCAAGCTGGGGATAGTTCTTGGCCGAGGGCATCCCGGGCTGATTGCAAACTGGCCAGAAGCATTGTCACTATTTCTAAACTAAAATGGGCGATAAACAAATTCAGCCCATTTAAATCACCTGGCGGAGACGGAATCTATCCGGCATTATTGCAGGAAGGACCAGACTCCCTGATTCAATGGATCTGCAAGCTATCTAGAGCCAGTGTAGCCTATGGCTACATTCCAAAGGCGTGGAGAGCTAGCAGAGTAACATTCATTCCTAAGCGCGGCAGAACAAATTATTCTGATGCCAAAGCTTATCGACCTATCAGCTTATCCTCGTTTCTCTTAAAAACAGTGGAAAGGCTAGTGGAAAGATACTTGAGAAAAGAGTGCTCTCTGAGGTACCTCTTCATCGAAATCAACACGCCTACCAACCGGGAAAATCCTGTGAAACTGCTCTACACAGTCTGGTGGGCAGAATCGAGGATACCCTGGCAAGGAAGGAAATAGCCCTGTGCGCTTTCTTGGACATAGAAGGCGCATTCGATAATACTTCGTTTGACTCAATAGTGCGGAAACTGCAAGAGCGAGATGTGGACCCGGCCATAACAAGGTGGGTGCACTCCATGCTACGAAGCAGGCGCATACAAAGCTTGGTATACAAACTTGGTGAATTGAGGTCACGGCTACAAGAGGGTGTCCACAGGGTGGAGTTCTTTCACCTCTGCTGTGGAGCTTGGTGGTTGATGGTCCCATTACAGAAATTAGCCAGTCAGGAACATACATCCAAGGCCATGCAGATGACATAGCAATCTTGGTTATTGGTAAAAATGATGACACTGTCTCGGATATCATAAACAGAAATCTGAGATGTGTTAAAACATGGTGTGCAAGGGAAGGCCTCAACGTCAATCCCAACAAAACCACTATAGTTCCCTTTACAAGGAAAAGGAACTTAACAGCCCTGGAGAGGATATCCATGGACAACATCCGGTTGAATATCTCCGCATCAGTAAAGTATCTTGGAGTAATTCTTGATCAAAAGCTGACATGGAATGCACACCTGGACAATCTGATTCTTAAGGCAAAATGGGCGCTACTGGCAACCAGACGCTTTATTGGAACTACCTGGGGTCTCAAACCTCATATGGCTCTTTGGCTGTATGAATCTGTGATTAGACCCCGAATTACATATGGAGCGGTGGTTTGGTGGAAGAAATCATGCCAAACTGCTGCTGGTATCAAGCTAACTGGTCTACAATGAATTGCATGCTTATGTATAACTGGAGCTTTCAGAAGTAGCCCTACAGCAGCTTTGGAGGTGCTCCTTGGACTTCCGCCCCTAGACATTCACATAATGTCGGAGGCAAGGAAGTCGGCATACAGACTAATAAGTGTGAACGAATGGCGGAGGGGCATGCCAGGAGCAGGACATTCCGACATTGTGAACACTGTACTTAAAAACTCGGTGTTAGACATGGTGACTGACGCAATGCATACCGAGTACGTTTTTTATAGACCCTTTACAGTAACCCTTGGAACCCGAGAAGACTGGGAAGGAAACATCAAACCGGGATCTGCTACAGGAACTCTAGTCTGGTACACAGACAGGTCTTTGATGGGCAGCAATTCTGGCTATGGCATATACAGCGCTTCACCAAGGACGAACATTAGTGCAAGTCTTGGGACGTTCTACACAGTCTTCCAAGCAGAAATCTTAGCAATTACTGCTTGCGCTCACTTAGGATTGTCGAATGGATACAGGAACAGACATATCCTAATACTTTCTGACAGTCAAGCAGCACTTAAAGCGCTGGACTCAGTACAAGTCATATCCAAACTGGTGAAGGAGTGCCTCTCAACACTAGTCAGACTCTCCACATTAAACATGGTGGAATTGAGATGGGTGCCAGGACACCGTGGCATTCCAGGAAATGAGATGGCAGATGCTCTTGCAAAGAAAGGAGCATCTACTCCATTCACGGGGCCAGAATCAATGTGCTGCATTAGCCGTAGCATGGCCAAGAGCGCAGTAAAAAACTGGGCCAGGGAAGAGCAACGCCAGAGATGGTGTAGATTACCTGGGCACATTCAGAGTAAACGACTGATCAAGGGACCAAACGCCAAGCTTACTAAATCCCTAATCAAGTTAAACCGACCACAACTCAAAAGAGTTGTAGAACTCATTACTGGACATGGCCAGTTCAGGAAACACTTAGCAACAGTGGGAATCCTTGAAGGCGACCAACGCTGTCGGCTTTGTAATCAGGCAGAAGAGTCAGCAAGCCACGTCATATTTTAGTGCGAGATCCTGGAGCGCAGGAGGAGGAGGCTCTTTGGAATCCAGCAACCAGGAGACGAAGAAGACACAAACTTGGTGGAGAAAATCCTGGACCTCACAAGGGATACAGGCTTCTAACGTGCGATACATAGGGAGCACAATAAACGAAAGGTTGACGTGTAAGGAGGCCTTCTCAAAGGAGGAATCCACCCCAATATAATATAATATAATCTAATCTAATCTAATTCTACATACATAGTATTATGTACATAGTATACTGTATTTACAACTTGTGAAGTACTGTTTTAAGCCACTAGACTACAGAAGAGCGAAAAAACCTAAGAAATAGATTGATAGACAACTTGATTAACGCGACGCTACAACAGTGTAAAACAAACTGATTGGCAGAATACGGTACTGTACAGTATTGTATTGTATGTAGCAGGTAGTAAACCACTAGACTAAACTCAAGGTCAGGCACCCGGCCTGCCCGATCCCATTCCCTCTTTACACTTTCTCTCCTTTTGTCTAAAAATAGACCGCACATCGTGCTATAGTAAACATATCAAATACTATCTTTTTCGATATAGTGTGGACACGTACGTAGTTTTTTTTCCGTTTCGGTTGAAAGGGTTTCGGTTAAGAGAGGTTCTACAGTAATTTCATTCAATTAAAATTTGTCTTTGAAAAACATATTATTTTGTTAAAACTTACCTTAGAACTATTATAAATAATCAAAGTTCCAGTGTAAACACATGTGCCCGCTTAGGCTATAACAAAAAACTTACTATGTTTCATGACTTAAATAAAATATGCAACGACTTGAAAAATGTTAAAAACAGTAAAAAAAAAAAAAACAAATATGTATTGCTTAAACATACCTTTTATTTTATTACAAAGTCGTACTAATGGTCTCTGCTAAATGTCGCAGCTGTTTGTTCCAGACTATGTATATTGTTTTACAGTGTCACGATAGTCTGTGGTAACGAACCGAGCGACGCATATATGCTACGCTCGGTAGCGAACGTGTTAAAGGACTGAAACTAACTTGGGAACAAACAGGCAAGCAGAAAATGCAATTTTCTAACAAAGCTTAAAAGAAAGGCAATTTCTGTTACCCTGTTTGGTTTTCCTGAGGACATTGGGACCGTCGATGGGACCTGTACTTTGCTTGTATTCTGTGCACTAGGAGAGATAGATGGACTATCACGTCTTCTTTTTACCTCTTTCTCTCGTTTCCTTTCGCGTTCTTTCTCCGGACTAGGATCAGCTTTCCTCTTGTCTCTTCTATCATCGACGACACGTCGAGTATCACGATCTCCTTCTCTGTTATCCCGTCTGTCCCTGTCTCTGTCGTTACTACGAATCTAAACATGTAAATGAAAACTTCTCATCATCTGGAATAGAGGTATATTCTTGATCGTACTTTAATAATATTATTGTAATAATTATATCACCCAGGATCTACTAAATTCAGAACAATCTTCGGCGAAAGTGTACATTAGTACACCTCGCCATATTCCGGCAGAAAATGCTCTTATACATAATTATAATGTTCAATTCTATTTCTAAACGTCTTAAATAAATAAAAACAGAATATAAAATTTACAAAATTTAATTTAATTTATGACGAACAGAAAATAAAACACTTTAAACTTAGGCCTAATTCACAATTTATGTAACTCAGAAAATATTAACATATGAATTACAATAGGCCATTTACAAGACAAAACCTTAAAAAAAAGTTTTGGGAAGGTTCAGACGACAACCAGCCTGAACTGTTTTTAGACAAATCTTGCAAAAACACACATCCATCAATCAAAAAATGAATGTTCCATCTGCCAAACTCAAGACTCAGAGGTACTGTCCACCAACTTCTTTGCATGGTGATATAGTGTATATTTACAAGAGGTTAACTCTGCCCTCCTAAGGAAGAAAGCCTTAACTCCGTTAGAACTGAAATTGAGATATTAAGGAAAACGTGAATCATATTATTTTCATAAGAAATTAGTATTTTAAATTCTGTTGACGTATATATAAATATTCAGTAATATGATAATTTGTATTTTAAAGAGAAAAAAAAACAATTTTTTATTTAATTTATGGTACAAATTGGACTAAAAAATACATTTTTCTTGTTATACACTTTTACGGAAGAGTAGTTAACAATTTTCATTCAAACCGACCTTCTCGTTATCCGACCAGGAGTCTGGCCCCATGGAGTCCCATAAGAGAAAGTCTACGGTAATATTTATTAACACCTAATAAACAATATAATCATAAAATTAACACTTACATGTGATTTTGACCTGGAACGTCTTCGTGATGGCGATCTTGAACGTCTCGAGTTCCTTATCGGGGTCCTAACCAACAGAATAAACAAATACTGGACTTTAATTCCCAATTCATTCTGTGAAACCAACCATAACTACCTAAGTAAGCCACTAACTCCATTTACTCCAAAACACAACCTAAACACTTCATTATTAGTATTTATTTTAAAATAATTTAAGCGTCACAATATTAGGTCTCAGTTGGTCAAAGCTTATCAATTCTCTCTCATCAATACCCGCATAAAAAGAATAGATACTTCTAAAAATTAACAAAAGATCCTGTCTCACCAATATATTGAAATTTGTGTTTTTTTACATAGTAAACATTTTTTATATTCAACTTTTCTAATTTAATCTGTAATATCTCAATTAAGATTTATTTTTGTGAATTTGTCATTTACCAAGGAATGACATTTTATGCATACAGATTATTTATAATATAGTACCTTAGTTATCATACTTATCATGTTCTATAGTTTATTTCGAGAAAAAAGATATATAAAAAATTATAATTTACCTATATAATATATTCTGTATGATTTTTAAAACCGACAGCTGCAAGAAGTGCTAAAATCGCTTATTTCTAGATGTAAGAACCTTTCAACTTGATACACAACAAAACGCAACCTACATACGTACCTATTTGATGTTTTTTTTTTAGATAGAAGCTTCAACATTCCACAAAATTCTAATATTTAAAATTTGAGGAAAAGTGCCCACTTGCACTTTGATTAAAAGGGTACCTAATTAGCAAAGCTTGATATATTTTGGCTTATGAAAATGAAAAACCAAAATTTTTATTTAGGACTATTATCTATACTTATAAAAGCCAAATACCATTGACTCATTACAGTTTCTCCAAAACCACGAGGCCTACAAACATGAAATTTGGCACTAATACTCTTTATAGGGTCTAGACGCGCAATAAGAAAGGGTTTCCGAAAATTTGAAATTTTAAGGGGGTGGGGGTTTGGGGAGGGGGTCAAAGTTACTAAATCACGATTTATCAAAACCTACCGAACGGATTGGAATGAAATTTGATATGTAGCTTCCTCTAAGGCCATAGATGCTCACTAAGAAAGGGTTTTAAAAAATTCGAAATTTTAGGGGGGTTTGGGGTGGTCAAAGTTCCAAAATCACGATTTCTCTAAAACCATCCAACGGATTGGAATTAAATTTGGTATGTAGCTTCCCCTAGGTGCTCACTAAGAAAGTTTTTCAAAAAATTCGCAATTTTAGGGGAGGTTTGGGGGGTCGAAGTTACTACAAAAAACCATCGAACGGATTGGAATTAAATTTGGTATGTAGCTTCCTCTAGGGCTCTAGGTACTCGCTAAGAAAGGGTTTTAAAAAATTCTAAATTTTAGGTGTGTTTGGGGGGTCAAAGTTACTAAAAAGAAACACCGAACGGATTGGAATGAAATTTATTATGTAGCTTCCTCTAGAGCCTAGGTGCTCGCTAAGAAAGAGTTTTAAAAAAATCTAAATTTTAGGGGAGGTTTTAGGAGGGGGGGGGGTCAAAGTTACTAAAAATCCCCATAAGAAATACATAGTGTAATATATTTATTGATATAATATATTTTTTGTTAATATACATTTAACTTTGATTTGTCTATCCGTGCAAAGCCGGGTCGGGCCAGCTAGTACTATAAAAATTTATAATAAGAATAATATGTAATAAGAATTTGTGACATAAATGTCCTTTTAGCACCAAGCAGCAATATATAATCCATTCTTAGATCCTTGTGAAATGTTGCAGGACCTTGTAACAGAAAAAATTTACTTTTTTGTCGAATGTTTACTTTTATTACTCAACGTGTTTATATTTGAATTATTTTTCGAAACCACAACATTCCTCTTAAAACTAGACTTTTGAAAGAAAAAGATTTTTTCCAGAACTCCTTCTGGTGCGAATTTTGCTTCACTAGTGTTCCGTTAAACCTGATATTTATTAAAATCAAAATTTAATGAATATTGGTCTTGTACCACATCGACACTTTGAATCAGGCTAACAGTCAAACAAATCTCAAATTTGTACAAACTAGCTGACCCGTGCGAAGCACTCGCATTCTAACTTACTTAAATCCCACTTAATTAAAGTACACACCATATATTTAGTATCGTATAGTGCGTATTTAGTGCGTCATGGGCATAGGTGAGGGTTGAAGTAAAGATCATCAGTGTTGCCAACGCCAGGAAAATATCCCTGTAACTTACTAGATCTTACATCACTGTTACTTTCGGATACTTTATTTCGTTTTTTTTTTTGTATTCTTTCGTATAATTGTATTTTGTATATTTTACCGGAGTAACAGTAAGAAAAGCTATAAAATGATGCCTCATTTATGTAATTTGATGATGTATTAAAGAAGTTATGGTGTACCGACAAAAAAAAATGGCCTTGAGAAATTATATATGTGATTGGATTAAATAAGAGACTACTGTTTTAGAGTGAGCAATTACCTTCTACGCGGAGGCGGTGAAGGACGGCGTCTCATTCTTTCCCTTATCCGCTCCCTTTCTCTTTCCCTCTCCCTTTCACGTTCTCGCTGACGCTCTCTCTCCAGTTCCCTCATTCTCTCTCTTTCACGATCCATCGAACGCCTGTTTGGCCAGTAACGGTTGTTTCTGTCTCGGCTTCGTGAACGTCCACGATGAGGACTGACACTGTGAACAAAAACCAATGTATACATTAATATTGAAATCTGCATCGTATAACTGTTATAATAAGACTATAACAACTATTAAAGCCTCATCATCGTTTAAATGATGTGATCATGCAGAAAATTACCGGAGATCAACCATGTGTTTATTCCTAAACACCCATATTAACACTAACACCGCTTTCAATGAATATGCTTTAGTAAAATAATACCAGTAGCATTGAAAAAGTTTCTTGAAAACCTGGACTTGAGTAACTCAAGTAAAATTGGAATTAACATGCTTCCATCTTTGACCAAATGTTTGGTTAAATAATTTTTATTTGTAAATTTTTAATATAATAAAATTTAGCTGTGAGTTTCAAGATTTGCTGATTGTAATACTTATTTCTTAATAAAGAAAGTAACTAACTTTATCACATTATTAAAATAAAACAACGTGTTAATGTAATACATACCGATTGCGACCTCCGCTTGACCTACGGCGTGATGTTGATCGGCGGTTATCTCGACGAACAGTTCTCGATCCAGATCTGCCTCGTCTTGAACCAGATCTAGCTCGGCCATTCGACCTACGCCTTGAGGTAGATCGTTTCCTGTCCTGGAATAATTAAGTTAGTACTATTAAAAACGGGTAGTTTTGAATTTCTTGCTAAATATCTTTTGTACATCTATTTTTGGTTACAAAATGTTTTTAATCCGTTTAATACATTTATTGAATTTAATTTTGAGGCAAATCAATTGATGTTCGGTATTAAAGGTTATCCTGAAACTATACACAGATTATGAACATAATCGGACAAATCAGACTTAAAAATTTCACTGAGTGTCAGCTTCCACCCTTGGTTGTAAATAATGAATGAGATCGAACGAGGTGAAGATTTTCCAATATCTATGTAACAACACTTCAACAAGTGGACACAAATGATTACCTTGTGCCTACAGTTTATCTGAACCACATTGTTGTTAAATTAAAAATGAAGTTATCGAAAGTTCTTCAAATCAAAACGTCTGAAAACCCCCTGGCAACCCATTCTACCATGTACAAATTACTACCAAAAATACTTATTTAACCTATAGTACAAAACAATCTGAAAACAATGTTAGATCTCTGCCCCCTCTGAAGCCCTTTTGGAATTAGCTAGGTTGCTTCTATACAGTGTGGCGGTAAAATAACTTGCACCCCCTTTATCTCCGGTATTTGTTAAGATAGCTAAACGCAGCAATATTCGATGCAGTGAGGGGCTGCTTAAGAAACGCAATATTGTAAAATTTTGGTAGAAAGGAGTTGGCGGGCGGAACTGAAAATTTTCAAATGGGACCAATAGTCACGTGATACATCACTGCGAAGGTCCTGTTGAGACAAGAATTTTGACATAAAGACATTTTTTTAACCCCTCCCCCCGCAACCAATATCGCAGCCATTTTATGATACTACATTATTTAAAAACATGAATGTTAATTTCAATAACTTATTAAATTAATTATTGTTATTTAACTGAACTTAATTACGGTACTAACATTATTAAAATGTTATAGTGATGTTTATTCACTCACTGCCTAAAGTTAATACTAACAGATTTTGATGATTCTTTTTTTATATAAAGATAATTTCAAGATTTTGATGATTCTTTTTTTATATAAAGATAATTTCAAGTTCTAAGTCACTGTGGAGCTAAATATTGGATTTACACTTTTATTTCGGTTACATTCCGAGTTTTAAAATTGCATCAGTATGCTACAACTAAATCAATAGGAAATAATTGGTTCTAAACAGCTGATAACCTAATTGAGTTACAAATGAATAAGTTATTTACTTTACCCAACTGTCAAACGATGATTTAGGTTATGTTATTGTTGATACATTTTAGGTATGATTTGTTGTTGTGTGTGCTGGTGTGTAATTGAACTATGAAGTTTTGTTTAGGCTTTTTATTTTTGTCATCCCTGATAAATGAAAGTAATATTGTTAAGATACGTGGAGATGGTAATTGAATTGAGAATTTGAATACTTTTAATAAATTAAAAAGGTGAAAAACAAGTTGAATTTTGTTAAATCCGCTTTTTCACTATTTTAATAATATTACATACATGGTCACCATTTTGGTTAGGTGACCTAAAAATATTTCTTTGTGTCAAAATTATTGTCTCAACAAGACCTTTACAATGATCCACATACTATTAGTCCTATTTGAAAATTTTGAGATACCTACCCCTTTCGACCAAAATTTAAAGAAAAAATAGACACCCAGAAACTTAATCTATAAAACTTAAGGATACAAGAAGCAGTGAAAAAAAGCTTATCCAAACTTTACCTAGCAAATAGATTGCAATGCTAATTACGAGTAGACTGTCTGTCTTCCAAAATAAACATACAAACAAAATTTTCATATAAAAAACACCCACAACATCTCAACCATATCAGCATCACTAAATTTATTATGAGTTTGCACAGTTTGAGAAATTATTATCTGATAGAGCAGATTGTTTAAATTCTACGGACTTGCAGTCAGAGTATGTTACCTTTTTATTTCCTTTCCTAGTATCAGAATCACTGCCAGAAGAATCGTCCTTATTACTTCTATACTGCCGCTTCTTCTGGATACTGTCTTCCTTCTTACGGATTTCAAAATCATCCTTTTTTGTACGTTTAGCTGAAACAATAATAACATTTTTTATATATAGCAGAAAATGTCTACAAACTAATTTGAGGTTATGAAATACTAAATAACCGCACTAGCATATCATAACTCAAACAAATTATAACTACAAGTTTTTAATTGAAAAAAAAAAAAAAAACATTAGAAATTTGATTGATATATTTATCAGTCTGTCTTAAAAAGGTTAACAAGCCTGGATCTTATAAAGGTACCGTTTGATTTACTAGTTGAATTGTTTACTTCTAAGAAAATTTACATAATTATTAAATATTTAATAATATTTATCAATAATTCCATCAAGCCTGTTTTCCTCTTAGCGTCAAGATATGAATTAAGAATATGCACACTTATAATAAATTCCAAATAATTGCGTGAAAAAAGGTTGAATTTCGTTACTTTACAATCGTAATTAGCAGACCACACGAGATGCTAGTACAAATTATTACACACCAGACTCTTCAGAAGAACTGCTGCTGGAACGACTTCTCCTCTGTTTAGGACTGCCTTGTTGTTGAGATCGCGAATGTGATCTTGATCTGGCGTTGTGGTTGGATCCTTTCTTTTTTCGGTCCTGAGATGAGGCTGACGAACTCGAAGACGAACGAGAAACCTTCCGGTCTTTCTTATCACTCGCGGTTTCTTTTCTAGGGGACCTGAAAACAACAAAAGTGAGTAAGCATTTAATGGTTTATTTCAGAAACTACAGAAAGCTCGAGGAGTAAGTATAAACTACATTTTGGATATAATTAAAAATATTGATTAGATTCTGTTTTAAGCTTAAGGGCAAAGGTACCGTTCCGCAACAACAACAGAGACCGAGGCAGTCAATTAGGAAGCGATACAGAGACAATTTAAATTTTGTCGCTCGACAATTTAACTTTGCGACCGAGCCACTTAGTCCGAAGTAGCAGTTGCTGTATAAGAATTTCAGAAGATTTTGTTAAGGGATTTTCATATTAATTGTAGTATCTAAAATTAAAATTTCATAATTTTGTAAATTAAAATTATTACCAGTAACATCAGTCTGGTTTTCACATCTATCGGCACTCCGAGCAACATATAGCATATGCGCATTTTTAGATAGTTTATTTATTAATCGAAACATATGATCGACTCCGCAAGCCCAGTAAAAAATACAAATATAACTTAATTGACATAATAATTAACAAAGATAGTCAAAATAAAATACAAATGGTTAATGAGATATTAACGTTTTTATTCAGGAGTAAGATAGTTTAGTTTAACCCTACTGCGTTGTGGTATATCACAGTTCCCCCCCAAAACCAAAACAGAGTCCTAGAATTATAAAATTGATGGCCTATGTGCTTAAATATTGTCGAAGAGTTTACATTTTTGTATATTACATGTATAAATTTATTATTTATATGTTTTATATATTTCAAACGAATCGGATCAATATTTTTATTAAAAAAAAAACATTTTTAATACAAACATATTTATTGATAATTATGCGTTCATAAAGTTGCTTGCATATTTAATTTAAAATTATCGTAGATGTAATTTTTTTAAATTATATTTATACACATACTGCTTGTATATTTTCAATTTCATACTAATCAAATGATTATTTTTAAATCAAATTGATTTTTAACGAAGACAAGTTCATCGAGACTGCTTATAGGCTAGTCTACGGACAGTGCATGTCAAGAAATAAACTCAAAACGGAATGAAATGTACAAATGCCGTGGGACGACAACCCTCAATACTGCTTCAAAAGCGGTCTGGCGAGACAGAGATGCCCTACATTTGACTGACTCACGCTTCTGTCTCGGGCAGCTGAATGATCTACGTATAATTACTTGGTTAGGAGTCCCGAAGCGACCATACTCTGTCTCGGTCGCCCGTCTTTGTCACTTGTTGTAGATTGCGGGAGCAGTTTTCTTTTGCCTTAGTGTTGTTTATAGACACAAAAAGCAAATTAAGATTTTTAATTTATATTAACGAAGGAGGCTGGAACTTAACTAAGTCATTTTTACATTTTTGCCCGGTTACTCATTTCTAGACATATATTTTCTCATAAAACAAAGTATAAGACAATTCTTGGAGAGTTTCACAATCTATTCTAATGTTATAAAGAGGTAAGGTTTGTTTTTTGTATGTAGGGGTTAATATCTGGCACTACTGAACCGATTGAAAAAATAGTTTTACTAATAAAAAGCTACACTATCCCTGAGTAACATTGTTTGTATGTAGGGGGTAATCTCTGGCACTACTGAACCGATTGAAAAAATAGTTTTACTAATAAAAAGCTACACTATCCCTGAGTAACATTGTTTGTATGTAGGGGGTAATCTCTGGCACTACTGAACCGATTGTAGAAATAGTTTTACTAATACAAAGCTACACTATCCCTGAGTAACGTAGGCTATAATTCATTTCGATAAAAACATTTTTTATTTCAATATTTGTAAATTTAGTCGGAAAAAATTCTTAGGTTAGGCCTAGAATGATAAGCCAACACATGTATTTACATTTACTACCATAGTAACCAATTGAATAAAATAACAGATAATATAGCTGTTTGCTCCAATATTTCGATTAAAAGCTGATTTCAAAATTTGAAGCAATTATTTTTGTATTTATAGCTTTTAGGTTAGGGTTTTAATTAAAGTGCAGACCTGAGCTGGTCCTTTTAACCATTATTATAACTTCTGTTATAAAATATAAAAAATAATTTAATTTGAACATTTAACATTATTTACCATCTTAGTTTTGAGGTTATTATTAATCCTACACCTTTATTATAAATAAAACATTATGTATTTAGAAGGTTTCATTGGGGGTTGGCATGCGGAGCACGCAGGGGTCTCCCCTAGTTATTTATAAAGTTAAAACTTCTGCCATACCTTTCTTTGTTAGGCCGATCTTTTTTGGACCTGTTTGACGAAGCACCCGAGGAAGCAGATGACGAGCGACTACGAGAGTGTGAACGGGATCGACTAACACTTCTTTTAGTCTGTACTTTATCTGAAACTTCCACTCCAGACATGTGAAGCAACTTTGCTTGCACTCCCGACACTGAAATCCCTCTGAAAAATAACATGCTTGTCACAATATATAATTATATAACTTACAACAAAATTTGCTTTTCCTTGGATTTTGAATTAGTGAGGTTCTACTGTGTATTTTTTACAAAACCATTTCTCAGTACCTAACCCACAACACAGTAATCCAGAATCATTATCGAGCAAGACATGAACGCATGTACAAGAAAACATGGCATAATTTTCAATAATAAGTGTTGTGTATTAATGTTGTACATGTGTTTTTATAGCATTATTTTGGTTTGATATATTGTAAGTTATAAGGCAATCAAGAATAATATCTCTATAAATAAGGTAATATGAATAAGTCTTTGCGTACAAAACACAAGTCACACTATAAATCAACTTACACGGCTTTAGATGCAGGAGGACTCTCACTTCTGCTTCCTGATCGAGCTTTGCCATTATCCAAATTTGGTTCCGCATCAATTTCCTTTTTGATAGACTGTTCACGTTTGTCTGACCTGTATGGAAATGAAGAAATATTAAAAGAATTGTCCGGTTATGCAATGACCGTTAAAAAGAATTACCTACGTAATTGAATTTTCTAAACATTTTCTATTAGTTTGTAAGCTACCCATGCTACATACAAACGATTTAGAAGGACATAATGTTTTTATGATTCCACCTCAAATAGGTTGAAGAAATATGAATCTATGATTATAGTTATTATTCAACAGTAACTTATTGCCTCATACAAAATAATTTCAAACCAAAATATAAACAGTTTCACTGCCAATAAAACACAGTTCAGTTATTCCCAACTACTAAAGTAAAAACCAAAGAAACATTTTAAAACAAGATTTATTAACTTAGGCCTCAAAACTTTGAAGTACTGTCCAAGTTCACAAAATATTACCCGTGATGAACAATCTTAACTTTCCTACTTTCTGTTAATAGTCACAGTATCTAGAATAGACAAAAATTATTTTTGTAGAGGAAAGTATAAGTACCTAGATGGTGATTTGGTCCTGGAACGTTTGCTATCTTTCTCCTTCTTGTCCTTATCTCTCCTATCTCTATCTCTGTCGCGGTGCCGGTCTCGAGATCTGCTCCTCTTCCTGAGACATCCAAATATTTTATAATTCTACCACTTACATAATACGGTACTTATTTGTATATATATATATATATATATATATATATATTTTGTTGAAACCCTGATGCTTTTCTCTTTAAATATTCACAGATGCCCAGCTTTGACTGGCCGAAAATTTATGGGGTTATATGTCTGCAAAAAACAAGCAAATAATACAATATAACCTGGGTCCTATCTCGATCTGTTTTCTGTCTGTCAGTCTGTATGTGATTTTTACAAATATCACAGAACCGGTTTAAGATATACAATCATGAAACTGATTACATGATCTAAATAGGGTACATTTTACTTAAAGAAATTATTTTCCTGTAACTATCCGTTTCAAAATGGTCCCGTTGAAAATCTAAAAAAACTATAAATTTAAAAAAAAAATGTAAATTCACAATTTTTTTTTGACTATTTCAAGACAAATCCAACGATATATCGTTTTTAATAATTGAATCATAAATAACGGAGAAAACACAAATTTTGTGGTTGAATGTAGGGATGTCCGAGGTGGTACATATTAATTAAATAGTAATAAACAGCTGATAATAAATAAATAAACATCTGTGTTACAAAAGCACATTTTTTCAAATCGTAATTCTTTCGGATAAATTAAATTAGTTTTAAGAAAAAATAATTGCATAACTGCGCATTGTTTTGACAAAAATATAATGTGTAGTAAGTAAAAACTTAGTCTTTCCTAGTGTCAAAACACACACCTGTCTCTGCTTCTATCACGCCTTTTGTCTTTCTCCTTTGACTCTCTATCTTTGTTCTTCTCTATCTTCTTTGCAGTATCCGCAAGCCTTTCTTGTTCCTCCTGAAATTTTCAGACAGTTTTCCCATTAGCTCGTGTTTCACAATTTTTACAATGAAAGCTACTTAGGCAAGTCTATATATATTCTCAATGTAATTATACTTTAAAAAACTTATTTTGTGTTTTATTCTCTATAGATATAAATAAACTACTATGGTCTTGCAATTTCTCCATTACTTGCACTTTGCCGTGGTCTGTAATAGATCTTGTGCATGATAAATTTATTCACTTGTAAAAATTCTTTTTACAGTACACTCAACACTATCACTTAAGTTAATAAATGCAAGAAAAAAACTTTTTCCTAAGAATTGTAGGCCTACATTTAAGTTTTCTGTGTATAAATTTTTCTAACGTTAAAAATAAGATCACCATTTGTAAGACCTCTCACAAGGATGTTCTAGAATGTAGATACTAGAAAGTCTCTAGTAATGAATTTATACAAAAACATTCTACGTTTTTACTCAAATGGTACATTTACTTAATTTACATTAAAATCAAATTCACCAAACTATGCTAAATAAAACTTGTTTAGTAATATTAAAAACAACTGAAAGCATACAAAACATAAACTCACCATTCTCTTTTTGATTTCCTCTTTTTTCTTCTCGACAAACTGTTCGGGAATACCGCTGACCGAATCTTGCGCGCTCAACAACAGTTCCCACAAATCGGTCATAAAAACTCGAGCATTCTTTCCGTTGAGGAATCCGGTCAGGTTAATCTGCATTTTCTTGGGATCTGGAAACTGTGAGAAAACAAACGGGAAGAAAGCCCCTTTCAATTACACAAGTATTGTTAACAAACAAGTTTAAATACAACGGGAGCAATCCCTTAATTAAACAAAGGCAGGTATTTGGTATCCTTATATCCATCCAAAGTTCTTTAAGATTTTAGTAAATTTATTAACATAATAATAGTGTCAACAAAATAATAGTTTAAAATAAAGTGCCAGTCTTTAGCACTCTTTGAAAACGGAATGTCTTCTTTACTATTTTAAAAGGTATGTTTAAAATCTAATTTTGAATTGTTATTATTAATCTAATAATATTAATATTGCGTTGACGAGGAAGTTATTATACTGAATCTAAATTTTATATTAGAATCTAATTTTGACCAAATAAATATACAAAATCATTTCCTCTTTTTCTAACTTCAAGAAGCATTTAAAATTCAAAAAAAATATTAAAAGCTTCTTACACAACTTAAACTGTTTTATAGAAAAAACCATTGCGAGAAAATTTACATGAATGATTCGTGTAAAAATATTAACATTTTTAAAAGAAACTAAAAAAATACATTAATTTTTTTAAGATGTACCTCTTACTTCATTGTCTAATAAAATAAAAATAAAAGTACTATATGGATAAATGTTGTTATTGATAAAGAAAAGGAAAATTAAAAGTGATCGACAGATTTTCAAACCCCATTTTTTTCAGAAACGGAAGTAAAAAGTGGTAAATAAATTCTTTTTATGAGAAAGAAATACTAATTTGAACACTCAACCCCATGACTTCAAGCAGAGATTAATGAAATACGAGGGTCACAAGTACTTTGGGATTGTTAAAATACCCATAAACATAAATGAGTTTGTTTTAGTTCTCACACAACTTCTTGTTTTTATATGAGGCGTAAGACGAATGTGGTTACAAGTGTTTTCATCGCACATAAATTCATTTCGCTCTTAAAACTGACAAAAGTTATTTTTATTTGAATATTGTTAAACATGAACGACTATAAAGCCGAATTAAATGAAACAGACGCACATACATTTTTAACCTACACATCAATGCACAGCACACACAGAATAATTACAAATTAGTATACAAATTTAATGCTAAATAATAATACAATGTACTGAATGTATATAATATACCATTTACAAAGAAATACCACCTATCCAGCGATGACCAGCTCAGAACAAACTCCTTCCAAGCCCCTCAGCATCTTCCAACTAAAATGAAACTAAAATTGAACCAAAACAACAAATTAATTAAATACAATCGATAAAATGTTTATATACACATAATAAAACAATTATATAACAATACATTTTGTAACTATTAATGTAGAATAATTCTTAATTTATAAAAACTATACATTTTATGGAATATACTTCCTCATTTGGTAGAATAGAGAACGGAACTGCAGAACGCTGGACAGTTAAAGTTACGATTTTCTTAAAGCCTGTACATTGTAATATTCATTTGCTAACTTTTTAGAACATTTCTATGCATTACATAGTCCAGAATAAGATATAGATATTAAGATGTTGTTAATGTTTTAATGCAATTATTTTGTACGTTAAAATAAGCATAGTCAGACAAATATATACAACTTAATGTATATTTAGCAGCGACTCCAAATTTAGTATTATTTGGTATTAGGATTAAGAGAAACCCTTCCTTTTATAATTAGATTTATCAGAAAGTTGACTTCATTATTTCCTTTTGTTTTGTTTTCAAAGTGATGGGCACCGAGAGCTATTACTGTCTTGAAATCTACTTTTTCCCTACTAGACCAACATCCTCAGTTTTCACTCAGATTGGAACCATGTCCGCTAAGTCTTTAGTCAGGAGGAAGAGCAATTTTGTATACTGTAAGGCTACCTCAAGAAAATGGCTTAAAATGATGAGTAACATCATATAAAATAATAAGCTTTGGAAATGTAACTAAAACTGTTTCTTAATCACTCCAATTACCTTTGCTTAAACATTTCCCTTTACCAGTCTTTAAAACAGGGAGGACCAGTTGGTCATAACTTTTCCCGAAATAAAGACTATTCTATTCTATCTTCTATTCTGTACATTTAGAAGTCGGCTGAGATTATTTGTTTTCCTATACTTTTAAATTACATATAGATCACATAATGAGGGTGTTAGGCAAGCTGGAGAGTGGCTGCCAAACTATTTCGCAAAAGAGACCATAGCTAGGAACTTATTTTGGTTTAGGGAATGGCAAATATTATCAGACAAATATAACATGCCTTTTGATAAAGGAATATCTAACGTAGGGAAGTTTAAGGGTCAAATGTTTGGTGTTGTCGAGGCTGTCCATTGTCGCAGTAAACAAAGTTTGTTTGCAGCCGTTGCCATCCTATTTACAAAACATTAGATCTGAATTTAGGTACTAAAACATATGTAAATGACTTTCTAAATATTTTAACAATAAAATGGGTTATAAAATGTAGGGGAGAATTATTATACTTAAACTACAGACCATGGGCCGAGGGGGTAATTTCAACTGCTCTTTATGTAATTTACTAGAGGACGTTTTCCATTTCGCATCACGCTCTCCTGTTTTAAAAGAAATTCGAAGACGGTGTTTTGGAAGTGTTTTATTGTCCAGTGAGGAATTCAGACAATATTTAAATAGAAGGGATTGGGCCTGTCTGGCGAAATATGACCAAAACACATGGCAATATAGACGGGGTTCAATTAGAGAATTCAATTATTAATATTTGTCAGGGGAAATTGATTAAGTTGTCTGTACAAATATAATATATTTTCTAGTTGTCTGCGTGTCTTTATTTATAAAAATAAATTTTATCCATTCAATTAAAACTTTTACACTAATTTGGTACGCAAAATGTGATAATTTACTTTGATATTCCATAACTTACTATATGGATTTTTCCATCTCCGAATAGATTATTTTACTACTTCACTACATTTCTTCACTTTTAATTCATTTGAACAATTTCACCTTGTTTTTATCAGGCTGGTGATAAAATATTTATTCTAATGCAAGTACAAATTTAAAACACTTTTCAAAATGATTTCCATTATTCTGATCCGTGCCTTAATTAATTTTTTTAAATACATACTTCAGTTAAATTTTTTTATAAAGATTTTTTTACTAAAAAAAAGAGATAAAAAATATATATGTACAAAATCATGACAGATTAGCTACAAAATGAGGTTCACAGCTGAGCAAATATTTTAAAAGGAAACATTTTAATATTCAATAATGGTTACAGCACTAGTTTGGGTATTTATTTTAGAACATTGGTTTAAAGTTATAGAAAGTCTGTCACCATGATCCTTGTAAAACAAAAATATCCTTTTACACTTATTACAGTTGTATATTTCCGTGCCAGTAGTAAGCTTAAAACGATTCTTAAGTTTATTTTATGTTTTATTTTATTGCATTTTAAACTATTACAGAAGTTAAAGCAGATTGTTTTAATAGGGTTTTCGTAACGATAACATCACCATTAAATTTTAATGTTTTGATAATTTTAACGAACAAAAAATAGAAAAATAACGAGTGGCTTAGTTTTAAATATTTTTTTGAATATCTTTCTTACCTGTAGTTAATTCATTAATAAGCCATTTTTTAACTATGTTACCTGCATATATATACCGAAGGTACGGTAGGAACATGGCTAACAGTTATAATTTAAAAATTTAATACCTTGTTTTGATTCGTCACAATCTTCATTTGGAATAAGTTTATTCGATCACCGGTTTCGATAAAACAGTCATAATAACAAATGCACTCAACACTTCGTAAAATACATAAATAAAACACTTTAAATCCTCCGATGATGACAATCAACTTGTAGAAACCGGTAAACTAATAAACTTATTCCAATTATGGATTATGACGGATGAAAACAATGTAATAAACTTTTAAATTTGTATACAACCTTGGTGGTCAGATACAGAATATTCAATAGTTCCAAGACAGAAAAGTACACTCAACTTTGCTTTCTAGGAAAGCACATCTGTTGTAAAGCAAATAAACATTTTTAAATATTAAAACGTTTTGATCTTTTTAGTAATTTTTATCCAATAGAAGATAGTACAGTGGAATCTTGGTAATCCTTTAACGAAGTAAACGTTCAAGCCTATTAAAAAATTATATGATTAGATGTGATAATGCTTACTAGCTTGTGGTAAATGCACCAGTAAAATTTTGGTAATAAATATTACATAACACAACCTCCTTTATTGTGTTTTGCCTACTGTTATTCTACCTGGCCTTTGCTACCACTGTGAGCAATAGTCGTACAGTACATGAATTATCTCAGAACTTTTGCTACTTCAATTTAACTCTAGAGGGTGATCATTTTAAGTGAGCCACCATTGAGACTCGGAAACTATTGATTTTTCAGCAAAGATTAGATAAATTCCTTCACGTTAAGTATTAACAAAATTTGTATGTGAAATTTTGAATAATTACCACAATTTTCAAATATTTCGACCAACTTTGAAATTTCTTAAAGAAACCCCTATTTTTTTTTATTTAGATTATACATATTATACACAATTTTAAGAATTTTTAACTTTTTATAAATCCATTGTTTTTGGTGCGAATTGGACATGAAATTAAAATTTTTCAATTTGTAAAAGGCTCCAGTAAACTTGAGAGTAGGAGCTAAATATATAATTTTCAGTTAAAAGGTACTTGAAAGGCTCGTTTTATCAAGTCACACTACAAGAAGTTCAAATTTTTACTAAGTATTTATTTTAATTGCTGTTACCAGTTTTTAAGCTTTTCAATAACTCTTGACCGACCTTATGTTATTATTATAGACCATTAATAGAGATTTTCTTATGCTAAAAATTTTAACAGCAAACCGATTGCATTGTGACTTGAGGAATAGTCTGTACATGAAAATACCACCTTCAGAAAAAAATATTGTTTTATTGTGGAACTATTGAATCCATAAAAACTGAATTTTTTTTACTTTTTTCAAACGGATTCTGAAAGTAGAGATCATGACCTTCCAAACTTATATTTCAGATTTTCGGAAAATGCTGAGAAGTTGGTTAAACCTTTAAGGACCGTGCGGACTATCTATCGTGTCCGCACATTCGTATACGAAAAAGATGGGAAAATACGGGCCCGCTTTTGTTTTCATTATTTTAACGTATTTACAAATAATAATCATGAAATTAATTGGTATAAAAATATAATATTTCAAATAATGTTTTTAAAAACACCCAAAAGCAGCTATCCTATTCTAATATTATTACAAGATAACTTTATATAAAATGTTGAAAACAAGGCTGCATTGTAACGTAGTCAAACAGATATGCTGTTTGTTTACATTCTCAGATGAGACAGTCGTGTCAGCTGTTGAAATTGTGATTCATCGTGTACTTTTTGTGTATGCTTTGTATTGAACTATTTTTAGTTAATTTTATCCAATTTAAATTGTTACTTAGTTAATCAGTGTAGTTTTATTGCTTATTGTGTAAATAATTTGACAATGAGTGAAGAATTGGCTAGGACAAGTGAAATAGGCCGTAAACTATTTTTTCTCTCTAAAATTATCATTTTTCATTATAACTGTTTTAAAATTGGCACTTTTATAGTGCAATGTATAATAAAAAGAAAAATTATGTTTACCACACGTAAATAATTTTCAGTTTTTGAGACATTATCCTATGTCACACATTAAAATTTAAGAATTTTTTTTACATTTCTTATAAAATTTAAAAAAATATCTTTTCTTTGCTTTTAAATAAATATTTTGTGTTTTAGAGCACAAAAAGAGCAATTAAATACTAAGAAAATGGCACCAAATTTATTTGAATATCTTGTTTCTAAGTGATTTTACGATTTTTTTCTAAACGTCTACAAAAACGCTATTTTAGGCCTGGTCTTTTTTACATAGTAAAAATTAAAACCAATATGGCGGAAAACATCATAGTGCTCCTAAAATTTCTAAAAATAGGTCTGGTCCTTAAAGGATTAAAAGTGGTCCCGAACACAACCCTAAACGCGCGAGTCATGGGTCCAGAGTCAAGAAGAGTAGAGTTGGCGGGGGAACTTCTCCACCACTGGCTATCTTACAAAAGTGTATACGCTCCATTATATAATCAAAATTCCACTGTACATGAAATTTTTCATCAAACATTTGAATCAATTATTTACAAGCGTTTTGGCAAATTAAGAATTAATTAATTAAATACAAACCTGCAACTGGCTTGAAACTGGTAAACATCAAGTGTGACATTGGAACCACAAGGTAGCTAAACAGACAGGTGAGTATGGAGAACAAGTAGAAAGCTGGTCAAACAAGATGGTAAAACTGATGTTCGGAACAGCAAAATCTTCGTTCTTCAATGACGATCCAGTTCTGAATGATGATCCAGTTAGCAGTGACGATCCAGTTCTCAATGATGATCCGGTCAGCAGTGATGATCCAGTTCTCAATGATGATCCGGTTAGCAGTGATGATCCGAAGATGATGGCTTGAACACACGATGTTGTTGACGATCCCGACTGCATAATAGCTGCTAGTAGTGGACTAGTATACAACCAAACTGTCTGATGGAAGGGGTGGAACAAAATCGTTGCTATCAGTCGTTAGTTGGTAACCCCCCTCCTCAAGCCCTGCCTTTCACTGTTACACCATGGTACTTTTTACTCATCAAATATTTCATTAGCTTTAAATTTAAATAGTTGAGTACAAATTTTAAATTATCAGGAGGAAAACAAGAAAAAACAAACAAGTGTTTTATTTCTTTATGATATCTGCACCTGTTATTCTACCAATTATTAAAATTATCAGAAAAGCTATGCTAAAGCGTAATAAATTATATTGCTATCCTAAAACAATCTAGAGAATAGATATATAATACATTAAGAACAACATAGCTTACTGAACATGTCACCAATTAGTAGAACGGTATTCTAAATAAAATTTTAATTTTTCAAATGGGACAGAGAATTTGTCTTTTAATAAAAAGTATGCCAAAATATTCTTAGATGAATGTTACAAATTTTTTTTTTTTGATTATTAAAAATAAAACATTTAAAGACAAAAATCAAATAGAAATTGAATACCCCAAAATAAATGTTTCGCTCATTTCAAACAAAACATTCCATATTGTACAAAAAAAAAATCCAAATTAAAAATGACAACAAAAAGTTTAAAACAGGCAAACCTTGAATAATAATTTGTTTCTTAGAGGGACTCGCAGTAGAGTCTGTGTTATATACTACAGATGCTAAAAGAACTAATCTATAACGTACAAATTTTTACCTCAAAACAAATGCCAAGAAGTTATAGAATCACATTATCTTAAAAACATACAAATGGTTATTTTACATATGGTCTTGTCCTCAATAAGGACAATTCAAATGTCAAATTTGAAATCTATTAAATCGTTCTAGAAATCGCTGTTAAAATTGTTCAAAAACCAAATGACTGCTAGACGGAAAACAAAGCACTTTAAAAACATTAAAAATGATGTTTTTATGTTATATATTTTGAGTCTCAGTTTTGTGTACAGACACAAAATAAACTAAGGGTCTGCTGTAGTGGCGGCCATCTTGGATTTTTATCCCATAAGAGCAATGTTAAATTTCAAACTATTTATTTCGTTCTTTTTTTATCATAAAATTGTTTGCAAGGTTTCATTTTAAGCACAGTCACAATTCGCAACTGTTTTGCATTTCACATTTTTAAATTTTTTTTCATTTGTCACGTAATTAACATTTTTTAAGTACCAAGTTTGAACTTTTTTCTTTACACAATAAAACATTTATAATTAAAAGTGAAACGGAAGAAGGATCCGCAAATTTATAAATAATATTCAGTTTTTTTTCAGCACTCTAATACAAAAGATGGATTTATAAAATGGTTAGAAATGAGGCAATGTCAAAGCACTCAGCTGCAAGAAACTGCACTGTTTAGATATGGCTATAAAGAGAAAAACTTGCGTTTCCGGTTGCTTTTTCGTTTACTGGAGCAGACCCTTAAGTGCACTGTTTGTGCGTATATTGTATTTTGTTATAAAGAGGGAGATATTTTGTGATATACTATTGCATCTTTTTAAAATAATGTGTTTTATTGTGATATTCAAAACATTTGTCACTTTAAAATAATTACTCTTTACAATATATTTTACTCCTTTTGCATCCATAGCTCAAACTAAACGCAAGAAAACAAAAATGTACATTCACATATAAATCGTTTATTTAGCAATTATTAAAATAATAAAAGTATAAAATAAAAAGTATTAGACATTCTTCACAACTGAAAAGTATTTTAGAAATTTTGTTTTGAACTCCTCAGCATTTCCATTTCTACAATTAAGTCGATTCAGTTAGGTTATATTATCGTAACAAACTCATTTTTAACATTTCGTTTTTAATAAGTTAAACTCTCAATACAACAGAGTCCAACAATAAGCAACAAAATTCCTAGAATAAGACATGCTAGGAGCTTTAAATTTGGAATCAGTTGACCTACAACAAAACAACAATTTTCCAATTACAAAATTAAAGAAACATCGACACCACAGATACAAATACAAGTTATTAGAGAACTTACGTGTTACATTGGTTTCATCGGATGTGAGGGGCTGATATAAAGCCTAGAAAACACAAGCATCAAGAGACAAACAGCACAAGGTGAAATTTTTTTTAAACTACAATTAATACCTTTGATTCTAACTGGTTGAAGACAAAGTGGACGACCACGTCATCTTCCATCCCAAGCACTTCTGTGATCTTCTGAGCAATCCAAGGTTTTATCGTGTCCAGTTTCACTTTCGTCATGTCTACCTGTAATCATAACGCATCACTTGTTTAGTTCCACAAACAAAGGTAACTAAAACAATCTAACTTTAACCTTCATGCATTCGGGGGCTGTTAGTTTACTGCCCACGTTTTTTCGTGATTGTAATGCTGTTTCCTGTACTTTCCGTGAATGATTCACTGCCACGAAAACAAAGAAACTATAATTCAACTTGGAAAACACCTTTTTGGTAAAAATTCTTTATTTAAACAACATATAGTTAGCCATCAACATAATATAGATTCTAGCTTGAAAAAAAAATCCCAATGTATTTTGGCAAACATATATAATTTTGTCAATTAAACTACAATATACAAAAGTATAATTGACACATAACTCTGGCACATGAAGAAGTGAGTTTATAGCATAAACTTAAAAAAAGCCACTTAAAAAAAAGTATATAGCTTGTAACTTGAAACTAAAATATAATCAACTTAAGAATAGGTGGCACAAAAACAAAAATTAAGTTAGCCTTTGGCATATAAAAGTAGGTAACTGTGATTCCAGAGTATAGTTTCTTGTGAGCAGGTAGGTTAAATAGTAGGCCTATGCTTTGAAACATATTTGACTTTGTATTATTTTTGTGTGCTCATAAATTTTATATTATATTATTATGTAAATATATATTTTAAATATTTATTTATCTGTTATAGGCCTATTTTATACCATATTACTATTTATAATTTGAACAGTAAAATATATTATTATAAAGTATATGAAGAGAGAATTTCAATAGGCTACTATTATCTAGTGTTATTTAATTATGTATGTGCTTGTCAAATTTTCTCCTAGGCTAACTATAATTAGACCCATGCTTTTAGGTACCTAACATAATTTTATCGGTTCAGTTGACTATATAATTTGTTTTAGTTTTTTGTACTTTTATATATATTAAAAGTTTTAAACTATCAATATTACTTTGCCCAATTTGAAATAACAATCATAACTAAAAATAGTTGGTTTCAAATATCTGACCAGCTAGGTTTTTCGCCTTTAAAAACAAAACAAAAAAAATATCTGTTTTCAACATAAAAGTGTACAAAACATGTAAACTCATAATTTTGTATTCAATAAATAGGCCTACATCAAAATATAATTGTTAATACTTTTTTATATACCCAGAGATTATTTCCTAGAGCGCCAGTCTGTGTTTCAAAATCAATGTGAACGATCAAAGATTAAAAGTGTCTGTACGAAGAGAATTTATGTTTTCCTAAATTTCTTTTCATTATAAAAATATTTAACCCGTCACAATAAAAATATGCATTGTGTTTTTTAGCTTCTTGGATCCTGTCTATAACTTTATATATATATATATATATATCTTGTGACTAAGTTTTTAAATAGTACTAGTATGCCATTACAGTAAAATACATTTTCAATTAAAACTGTTTTATCATAGCCCTCCTAATTATTGTTAGTTAAAACTATTATCAAGAGATTTCAGAACGTTTGCTATAGGCCTATATATAGTCAGTTAAGTATTTAATTTATCAACTTACTCTTCTAGCTAAGCAGTCTCCGAACCTCATTTGCTTGAGTAGCTTTTTCTCCTTATCGCTAAAACGGTTGTCTTGTTCCGCAGTTGTTCCCTGAAACAATTACCAGAATTGAACTAAGCTTTTTTTTTTTTATTTACTAAATAAAACTAATATTCATATGTAGCCCTACTATATAACTTAAAATCTGATCTAATCTATAACTTAAAACCAGCTCCTTTTCACGTCAAGTTCCAATAAGTAGGGTCTTAATAATAAAAAGTTATGTAATGTAAAAATTAAGTTAAATCCATATTTTGTATTATTTTACCGACATCTTTAACCCTAGAGCTCGTCATTATATTTTTCTAGAATGGTTTTTGGGCAATTTTAGCCATTTTGCAACAAATTTGTATAATATATATAAATTGTAAAATGGGTAAGCGGAAAAGGTACCATGTTCTATACATAGGTTTTGTAATTTAGTATTTGAACCTGGTAAAAAAAATTAACTTTTTTTCCTTTAGGCTGTTCAAATATGATTTTTTCTTTGATTTTTATAAAATGTTTGACTAACCAAAGAGTCTATAGAGAACACCAAGAAGGTCCTATAAAAAATCTAAGATAGCAGTTTTTTTTA
>JAGFPH010001929.1:0-22443 GCA_018207615.1 Philaenus spumarius
CTTACTTTTTGACCTTACTTCGTATTGCATAACAGATGGTGGATCGTTTTAAAAAGATAATTTTATACATATAACTGTACATACAACATCAAGTCGTTAAATAGCACTGCTATTTCCTTCGTAGAACCATCTGGGTTACAATGTAAGGCCCAAATATAATTAACTACCTCCTCCGTATATGTCATACGAACACAGTTCGTTGATCGCTCTGGTGGTCAACCTCGTCAAACTATCAGTCATATTCTCGCCCATACTGACACTCTTTTGAGCGTTTTTATTTTCATGTAGTGTCAGATTACTCGATAAGTTCTCAGACAGATTACCAGCGTCGAGTACTTCCAGTTCGGCCAAGTCTTTAGAATCTAAACGATTCAGACCGAACTCGATATTACATTGCACGCCTATGTCAGGGTAGCCTGCTCCATTGGTTATATCTATGTTGTTGAATGTACTGCCGGACACGTTCTGAACAAACGTGGGTGAAGTACCGGCGGGTTGAAACTCCATAGGTAAATTGAGACCGTTGTGTTCGGTCACCATCGGTTGAACAGGCGGACTCGGACTGTAGGGGTGGTTGGGTGTTGTCCTCGATGGGTAAGGTTGCGGTGCGTAGGCTCCGACGTGTTGGTAGGCTGCGTTGTAACCTGTGTAATCGCCAGGGGAAGGTGTACGCGATACGTCATACGCGACGTAGAGTGCGTATGGGCTGTGACTAGCTTCTGAAAAATAAAAGAAATTGTTAACATTTAAGATTTTGTTGAAGTGGAGAGAACTTTACAAATCACACATAAGTAACTCAATATATATAAAGTAACTAAATGTCTTTGAGAGATTATTTGAGGCTCAATTCAGTCAACTCAGTAATGTAAATGTTTTCATTTTGTACTGTGACATATTTAGAACTGTACTGTTTCTACGGTACAGAATTAGAAAGGAATCAGAACAAACAACTGTCTATATTTTAGCAGATTAGATTATCTTGAAGGTTTCTTGCACGTCAGCCCTTGGTTTAATGTGCCCCCTACGTGCCGCTTTTAGCTGGTTCGAAGCCTGTACCCCTTGTGAGGTGCAGGATTTTCTCCAACAAGTACATGTCTTCTTCGACCCTTGGTTGCTGGATTCCAAAGAGCTCTCTCCTTCTGTGCTCCAGCATCACTCAATCAAATATGATGTGTCTTGCCAGTCGGCCTGTTCTCAAAGCTGTCAGCTTTAGTCACCTTCTAAGACTCCCTCTGTTGCCAGATGTTCCTTGAACTAAAAATAATTTAATTTTGAACAAAAAGAGCGGTGAATGAAAGCTGCTCAGAAGTTGCTAAATGAAGTGAGCACGATGCCAACTATTGAAACATGACATAACAGGTGATGAAACATGGATTTATGTATATGACTTTGAAACTAAGGTGCAAGGTTGAATGTGAAGGTAATGCTAACTGTATTCGTAGATTGTACAGCAGATTGTAACAGCATATTACACCATGAGTTCATGCCAAAAGGTTAAACGATCGATAAGGAATACTATCTAAAAGTTTAACGCCATTTGCTTGAAGCAATCCGAAAGAAACCCTGGGATTTATGGTGAAACAATCAATGGCTTTTGCACCAATATACTGCACTTGATCACACTTCATTGATTGTTTGTGAATTTTTGGCCAGAAACAACGGTGTAATGTTGCCACACCTCCACATTCACCAGATATGGCTTCGTGTGACTTTTAATGTTCCCAAAAATAAAGAGAATCTTAAAGAGCCTTCGTTTTGCAAGCATAGTTGAGATTAAAAGCGGATCGCTGAGAGAGCTAAATGCTATCACATAGATCGAGTTCAGGGAATTGGAAGAAGCGCTGGACTATTTTGAAGGGAATAACATTGATGTAGACAAATAATTAAAATTAATTCTACAAAAAAGAAAATTTCTGTTACTTTTTGATCCAACCTTGTATTTAACTACTAATTCAAAATTTTACTGTACAACTTAAAAAAGAAATTAATTTAGGGTAGATTACCAGATAAAAGTTAACTACATGCACAGCCGAAATCAAATAATCTCATAATTTTATAAAAGATCTTTTATAATTTTAAACTAGACCAGTTTTGACTATTCTTCAGGAGCTGTGCAGTTAAAACACACAGCTATGCTTCCCTTTAACAAGCTAATATACTGATGTCCTCTTGGAAATAAACTGCTTCAGGCAACTTGTGTTACGTAAGTTGGAGGAATGAAACAAGCAATTTTCACCGACTATTCTTAATTTACTTGACATCCTTCACCTCTTATGGCCATAGGAACTCTGTTATAAAAATCCTCTTAATCCTATATCTGGTAAATACAGACAACTTAACTTGATAGTATCTTTCTTACTAATTGTGCGTATTATTATTTTTAAATCTATAGAAAGTATTCCATTCCAGTAAAACATACATTATTATGTATTTTTATTGTTCACAAACGTACAGAGAACATTGCAATATAGACCAAGTATTTTAAAAATATTTTTTCCATTTTGTTTTTGAGTTTTAAACAAACAAAACATTTTTGTAAATAAAAGATAAAAAAGTAAGGCGGCTTTTGAACAAATACAAAAACTAATTTGTTGATATTTCCAAAATATACCAACTGTAGCAAAAAATGTTCTTTACGTAAATCTCCAAAAAAACGTTTTTAATTTCACAAAAAATATAATTTTTTGGGGGAAAATTGTAAAGTGAGCAATTTCCAAAAAATGAATTATCATATTCAAGAATATATAGACATTTTTCAATATAAAATTAGTTTTTGTAAACTTTATAATATCAGAGAGGACAAAATTTCCTAAAATTTACTAATTCACAAAAATTATAATAAATAAAACACAATAATGAACCCGCTAAACAAACCTTGTAACTACTGCAATGCTAAGACAACTCAAAATGGCTGCACGATAAATGAACGCCAAGTGAATATGTGCTATATCTAGGCCAGAAATTTTTCAAAAATCTGTTTCCGTCGATGTTTAACTTATATGGCTACATAGGGAATTTCTTTACGAATCGATTAGTACATAATAATACTAATACTTTTCATTATTAGTTATTGATAATCGTTGTCAACTTATCAAATATTTTTTGCTGAAGATATCTAGTCTCCAGAGTTGGGACTAACGAATATAAAAACTAACGAATAGAGTAACTAGTTAGTTTTCTACTAACTTATAACTCTACTCGTTAGTTTTTTTTTTTTAGCATTAACTTCTAACTGTAACTAGTTAGAAAAATGAGTAACAAATAGAAATTCTAACGAGTTAGATTTATGCAAAGGAATATTTTGAAAAGGACCATTTCGGTCACCAAACAGCAGAAACTCGAACAATGGGTTTGTTTAGTCGGAGTTGGCCCGTTATGATTTCTCGGAATAGCGATAAGGAAAGTGCGCTCAACTCAAGGTTGTGCGAGGGGCTGGAAAAGAAGGGACAAGGGACTAGAATAGAATGTTGGAGGGAGGGGGCGGGGTTGTTTACTTTGTCACAAACAATCACGAGCACACTTTCTCTTTTTACTTATAGATCACTCGGTGCATCAGCTATGTATACTTTGGTTTTTGAGAGGGGTTGAGATGCACAATCAGTAGACCGGTTGTCGCCGTGGTACTAACTTACTTTTAGTACTTTCAATCTTGTACAATTAATTGCACAAGTGGTGTGGAAAGTGTTTACTGTTTCGTAGAACTGTTTGTAGTGCTGGCGTGTTTTTTATAGTTTAATTGAAATTTCGTTTATATAGTTTAAAGTTTAGATAGTTATAGATTGTTTAGTAGTAGGCCTATAGTTTCATTTGTTAAAATGAGTGAAGTTTTGTGGCCAAATTTGAGTAAACTGTTTACTCAAATTAACCGGGACAGCAACAGTAACAATGTTACGTTCAAGTGTCTTTTATGTTTGCCGAAGAACAAGCAAGTTAAAGCATCTGTTACATCGGCTTCCAATTTAAGGGCACAATTTAATACTTTTAAATAAATAGTTAATACTTACAACTTTATGGCGGTAGGTAACTTTACTATTATAGAAATATAGAACACGTAAAAAAATGTTAAACTATTTAGGGTTGACTTTTTTTTAGGACGTAGAGGGTTTGAAAAGTCTTCAAACCAATTTATAGAGATCTCTGATCTTATAAAATATTTTTTAAAGTCATGGTTTCTTATATATTTATTATTATATATTTCTAATATATTGCAACGAATAAACCTTATGCAATGCGTGAAAAATTGAGTTTTGTTGAAAAACTGCAAAAATCAAGATTTCATAGCAGAAGTTGAGGTGCACCCTATACTTAACTAGATTAGAATACGACAAGTCCCGGCCAATTGTACTGAGTCAACAGAGATGGACTTTTGTCCTGGAACTTGTTTCAAGTTGCTTAAAAGACTTATTTTATAGTTATTTTATACGGGAATAAGGTGTTAAATAAAATTATAAAATTGATGAATTTTATGGGTAAATGTGAAACACGGGAGGTGGAGACATTGTTCATCGAAGTCACAATTTTGTAAATTAAAAAATAGTAAAGTTATAAAGAGTTAAAGTTAAAGAAAATTCTCAAATTTCATCAAAATTAAATGAAAAAGATATTTTTGAAAAGAGTAAGAAAAGTTGAATAAAAAATGTTAAATAACAAATTAAGAAATTTTTGGTATTTTAAAAGTTAGAGATAATTGTTAAAGTTTGAAGGTGAAAAAGCACCTGAAAAAATGAAAAAGGGAAAATGAAAAAGTAAACAAGTTTTAAAGGAATAAAAGTTTTATAAGATAAAAATTTTGTAAATTGTTAACTAATTAAAATAATAGGTGAAAAGGTTCACACCTATGTTTTGCTAAAAATAAAATGAAAAAGGTGGTAAAATTAATAACATAGTGTTAAGAGAGCAATAGGGATGTAAAATTGTAAATCTCAATCTAAAGTATCAATTTTAAAGTAAAAATTTCAAATCCAAAAGTAAATGTTAAATTTGGCAATTTTACAAGTCCCAAAAGCAGAAGAAAAATCATCGGACAGAATTGAAATTTTGGCTAGTAAACTATAAAACGATAACCAACAGAGAAGAAAAATGAAAAAAGATTTTCTTTCAAAACCAGAAAAGTTTTCCCGAGGAAAAACCGCGGAAAACGCGATGCAGCGCCATAAGAGAACCAAACGTCGTAGGACCATCACTCAAGTTTGAGAAGAAAGGAAAATGTACCAGGAATACGATTACGAAAACCGCAATTCCATAAAAGCAGTTCCAGGAAAACTACAAGGGAAATACGTAAGACAATAGGATAGAATGTCTGTGGTGGGGAAGGCTGATAGCTGGTGGCGATGTCTAACGAAGAAGTTAGTGGGGGTAATACCAACCCAAAAACTAAAGAAAGTAATACAAATCGCATGGCGAGATGTCGCAAAAGGGATAGAAGAAGCTGGGAGATAGTTGGTACTCGGAAGGTGGCAAAACAGTCGATATAAGCAAAGTACAGCGGGAGACGCGCATCTACTCAACAGTACCTTTCATTCATTAGGGGATCTTTAGCGGTCATCTATTCAACATTAGCTCTATTCATCATTAGATCTATTCAACATTAGATCTATTCATCATTAGTCTATTCTTCATTAAGTTTATTCTTGGAGACGCTGGAAGGACTTGTTACTAGTACGATATGTGTTAGAAGAATCTGCAAGGTTAAAGTAACGTATTTGTATTTAGAAGCAGTGTTTTATAAAGACAGTCGTACTAAATGTGCAAATCAAACAGTGAACATTTTAATTAATTATAATATTATGCAATATAATATTTCAAGGTACAGTTTTCATAAAAATTTATCAAACGAAATTCAAATTAAATAAATGAACAAAGACAGTGTAGAATCAGTTATCATTACAGACAGTGAAAAAATAATTGAACAGTTTAAGTGAATTACGCTATAATTAATTATATAGCAGGTGCGTCTAAACAATTATAAATGACGTAGTCTACGATAATCACCGGACTGATGTAATGGCAATAACTGGAACATCACATGGACTTTGAAGGACTACTGGAATAAGAAGCGAAAACCAAATCAGGGAAGGCGCTAGAAGACTTCAGGGAATTTCTAACCAGGCAAAAGCTGAGACCAAGGGAGACGTTCAACCGCACCAACGATAACCGGACTTCAGGGAAGCTGTATTACCATCAACGTTCCTGGGAAAGGTGTTCAGAGTCTAGGGTCGCAGTAATAAAAGGTCTGTCAGAAAAGTTACGATATCCCCTATTAAAATATTGCCTGAGTTAAATTTAAATAATTATTGATACTGGGTTGAGATAGTAAAATTAGGTTTTTCAAAATATAAAATTATAAGTCTTGTAAATTAAATATTTAAAATCATTTTCATAATTAAATGATTAAATAATAAATATTAAAAGAAGGAACAATTAAGGATAAATAAATAATAAATGGTTCTACCTAAAAGAGATAAAATTTATGTAAATAGTAAATTTAGTTTAAAATTGATGTTTTTGTAGTGGAAAGAACCACAAAGAATTTTGAGTTTTTATTGAATAAATTTTCTTTTGATTTAAATTAATATAAATAATTTAACTTGTTCAAGAAATTCCTATTATCTAAGTATCCTGTACGATAAGTTGTTTTCAGTGTATGATCAATATCGAAGGGCTAAATTGCAAAGTTGGCAATTCCAACGAAATTTCACAAAGCACAAATAATTTAATTATTCTAGGTAAAGTTCCACTGTTCTCACTCCTCAGAGATTGTCAAATAAATATAAAATTAATTACTGAGCTGAGCAGATTTAAATTTAATAGTAACTTGAATAACTGGAAGGAATTTAACAAAATATTTTTATTTAAGGTGACTATAGACATAGTTATCTTAACCAGAGTTACATCACCTAGGCTATTAAAATTAATTTGCCTTATACTTCCAGTAGGTGATATAATCTCTTTATTCTGTGACAAAGTAGGGAAATCCTATAGACAGACAAAAACGCTAGCACAAGTCTGCCGTTGCAGAGTTAGCGTCGGGGAAGACTCGACGTTGCAGAGTTGGCTCCCGAACGTCGTTAAAAGGTCTGTCGTTGCAGAGTTGGCGTCGCAACGTGGGGCCAAAGGAAAACAAAAGAACGCCCTCAGCGTCGTTACAACTCTGGTCGTTGCAATATATATATATATATTAATGGAATATGAGTAGAAATAAATTATAAAAAATCTACATAAAGGCCTACCTATTATATTTTCTTAGTTAAAAATTGTATCTAGGCCCTTATAAATTTATATAAATTATAAATATTATATCTTTTATAAATTATAAGTGTTTGTTTGGGAGTAAATAAGTTATTATTTTCTTATAGTAGTGTACATGTTATTTACTACTAGCCTATATAAATTAATGTTTTGCAATTTCTAGTTACCATTGTTTGGTCTAAAAAATAATTTATATATTATGTTGCTGTACTTTGCACATTTTGTAGATTTTTCATTTTTTTTTTTTTTTTTTTAATTTGCAAATAAAAATAAATGTTTCAACTGACACAAACATTCTAAACAATGCCTGGGAAATATTAAAAATAACATAACAATATGTAATTTTGTTTACTTTTTTTAGTTGAAGTAAATAAAAACCCGACTAACTTATAACTTTATTCAGTTACGATTTTTCCTGGCTAACTTATAACTACTCAGTTATTTTTTTGATCGACTAACTCTAACTTCTGTCAGTTACTTTATTAGACTAACTTTCCCAATTCTGCTAGTCTCAAACACTGCTCAATATAAAAATGCATATCTCTTTGCTCCAATCAGAAAATGTGGATGTATATTTTGATGTTTCCAATGACATAAAAACTTCTTTGAAAAACGGTATTTAGACCATCTTAACATAGAGGGAAAGACTTTGTATTTTTTGCTGTCTCGAGAAAAGACTATTTTATTACTCTATGTCTTAGATTCCAAACTTTGTATATTTTTTGTGTGATAGTTATAAGTCATAAAAAAATTAATCAAATTATTCATTAGTACGTCACGAGTAAGCCGATATATAATTCGACCTATTAAATTATTGTTTTGTTTGTGTTCAGAAACGATTTGATAGAATAAAACTTAAACATATAATTAAAAACAGAATTTCATAACTAATATGTTTATTAACTCAAATGCGTTTCAACAACAAAGTCGGCATCTTCAGTGATGCACGAGCTACAATAGTCAAACTCCATCTTAGTTTGAAGATGGCGACTTTGTCATTGTAAACAATTAGTAACATATTAGTAAACGTATTGGTTGTGAGATTCTGTGTTCAAGTTTTGTTTTATCAAGCGTATCTTTTCACAAATCAAGCTCAATATTTATTTACAAAAACGATGTTTAAAGTAAACGACAGCTGCAGCCAGTAAGTAACAGATACAGAAGTTGTTTACCAGGTTAAAGAATGAAACTCAAATCTTTCAAAACAAATCGAGAAATGAACCTGATTCTAGTCAGCGAGATCAAGATCCAACACTGTTACAATGAAGGAACTATAAGGTTAACAAAACTATGAGCTACAGTTTATTTTAGCTAAAAATGAAAGGAAAACTTACCTGGAGGCTCCCTCTTGACCGTATGTCCTGGTGATAAGCCCCCTACCTGTAAACCTAAAACAATTACTATTGTTAATAATGTTACCGTACAAGAACAGTGACACACATGCACAATGCAACACATGGCAACACACAAGCTTTAAGCAACACAAATACGTACTAGTGTGTTTATCAGTGACTTTGGAAAGTGTATATTTTTTTACCCATTGAAAAACCGTCTCTAAAAACGCAAATCATTATAGAAATTACAAGAAGATACAAAAATACTACTTATTGTTCAACGATTTTAGGTAGGTGTAGTCTGAACTAAAGAAACTACATACTTCAATGGCACCAAAAAACTATTGTCAAAAAAGTATAAAAGAAATTACAACGGAAATTAAACTCACAAAATGTAGATTCATTTTATTTAACATTCACCTAATTTCATTTTCTACTTCAACTATTGTAAAGAGAAAATGACGATAAATCATTTTTGCAACATTGCCAAATTTAATCAAGGCAATATTGAAACATGGGTTGTAACAGTAATACACAAATTGCGCGATGTAATACTACGTGGATTTCTCTCTATTGTTTACAAAGTTCCTGTCATTCCCACAAAAACTCAAGCCTTATTGCACACACATCAGGATCCAGGTCAATGCTACCTTAATCCAAGGGCCTCTTCTCTCATTAATGTACTATAGCCAACTGGACCACATACTTATATAAAAGAAGTTTGTATTTATAGTATAACGTCTCGTGGTCTAATGACTCATCTTGTAAAGGCTACAGCGGTTTCAAAAACTCTAGGTTTCAATCATCAGGCCGTACAAAAACAGTCAAATCACTCAATCGAGGTCGTCATATAAGTATAAAAACAAATATCGAGTGTGATACTGGTAACAGGCAAATCTAGACTTTGGTCTATTTTCACCAAAGTAGTATATACGTGCTATTAACGTTTGTGTGTTGTGTTTTTTAAACTTTTGTGACGACCTCGATTGAGTGATTTAACTGTTTTTGTACGGCCTGACGATGGAAACCTAGAGTTTTCAAAACCGCTGTAGAATTTACAAGGTGAGTAATTAGACCACGAGAAGGTGTACTATAAATAGAAACTTCTTATATAAAAGGGCTTCTGTCCGAATGTACAAGAATCTGCACTCACTCAAGGATTGCTGAGCCCTCTACTTAATAAAAATATTTTATATATTTTTTAGAAATTTTATAAATCGTATGAATAAATTTGTGACAAGTTAGTAGATCGAAAAACTAATTCGTATATACAGTAAGACCTTGATAATCCCGCACTCGATAATCCGGCATACCCGATAGTTCGGCATCCATCATCTTGAAAATTTGCACTCATTAAAAATGGCAGTTTTTTGTAATTACTGAGTGATTTAAGCCCGGTCTACACTGTCTGATGGCTCCGCATCCGTTAAAAACAGTGTGTAAAAATCTACTGCTCTATAAACTTGTCCAAAACAAACATTTCAATCAAAATTTCTCCTAAAAATCGAACCGATTCAAAACAATGTGCTCTCGTCGTCCTTTAAAAACGTTAAAGGAACCGTTTAACACTTTCGTTGCTGACAATATGTTGTTCAATGTATTCCACTTAATGAAGATTATTTGAACAAATTGAAGTCTTTGGAAAAAGATAGATTGAATTTCTTGTAAATAGATGATTTAAAACCGCTTTCAGGGTGTCTACCAGTTCCCAGAAATAAAAATCAGTGACTTTTCAGTGACTTGTAGGGTAAAAAAATTTTAAATCGAGTTTCTATATACAAAGTCTTTATTCTGTAAAACTTAAAATCACTTATGACTTATGTCTACTTCTACACCCAACTAGTGATATGCGATTGCGTGATGTTTTAGTCGATGTTCAAACATCTCGAGCATCAAACAGTCGCGAATCACTACGCCGCAACTTGTCTGCTCCGCTGTTCCCTACTACGCAAATAATCCTCGCTTACCGAACGCTGATCCTGTTTATATTCATGTTTCGGCAAAAAAGACATTGAAACAACATAAAACACATAATTACTCCGCTTCATATATGCTCAAAATTATTTTAAAGGCTAGATATGTCTTATAAAAAACTAATCAGGTTATTATAGGAAAAATATTTTATCATCTTGAAGCCCGGGGCTATGATTGCAATTATAACATCAGCGTGTCACTAGCACGATAGTGTAGGTATACGGAAGCTTTTTTTTATATTTGTTACAATCCAGCGCTCAGAGAGCTTATATTATCAATATTTTATGTACAAAATGATTTTATTTAGGCTTTTAAAATTTATTTCCATGACCTTTCATCAAAATACATGACTTTTGCGTGATCCCTTACTAAAATCAGCAACTTTTCGTGACCAGTAGACATCCTGGCTTTTACACGGTTTGGAAGCGAAAGGGCTTAGAAAAATTTGTGACAGGCTGAAGTAAAAATAGCAAACCCCCACCACGTACTGTACTGACTAACGGAAGCCAACAACAAAGGGGAATGGAGCAGTGCCTACCTGAGGCCCATCAGTTAGCGGCCATCTCGCTACGCAGTTAATGTTACGTAGTTTCAACGTGTAATTTCCATGTTCATACATAGTACATGTGCGTTTATTTATAGGTTATTCCCTGTTTAAACCATTTTAAAGGAAGACCTCGACAATCCGGCATATTCGATAATCCGGCATCACAGAATCCCCGAGCGTGCCGGATTATCGAGGTCTTACTGTATCACGAAAAGGAGACTTTAGGTTAGTTAAGACTTGCTATCACATACATTTAAATGAAGTTTATGTATTGTTGAATAGTTTTGAGACAAGAAATAAAATCATGCACTATGTTTTAATGCATCTTCATATATGAGATTGTTCAATTCAAGTTAACCCTTTCAGAAATGTGTCATATGTGCCACATTGAGTAACCACATCATGTATCAAGTAAATGTGCCCATAAGAATAACCACGTCATACCACATGATAGTTGTTGGTTAGCAACCGTGATTAAAAAATAGCAACAAGAAAAATTCTGCTAAGTGATTGGGTGCTAAGTACTACACAAACAGTTCTCGTGTTATTGAGGGCGAGTCTTGGCGGTACATTGTGGCCAATAATTTGTGCCAAAGAGAAACTTTCCCTCCCCCAGTAAATGCAGTACTATATGTGCGCTTCACAGTTCCAGCAGCGTGGAGTTTGGCTGTTGTGTGCATGCTGAGTTTGGGATGAGAGAGCACTGTCGCTCTCCTGACGTGCTGGTGGAAGGTTTATTTTTAATCTGCGTGTGGTAATGCGGCCATGATTTCAGAAGGAACAAATTTATTTACTAGACATTTATCAGACAGGTGAAGTAACACATTTACATTGGACAAGCAGAACGTGACACTTTGTTTTATTGTTAAAGTGCGAAAATATATCTTAGTTTAAATTTAAATCAAGAATATAAAGTTTAGTTAAGTAGTACGTAGTGATCGCGAAAATTAGAAGTTATTTACTTTTACCTGACAGATAAAATAGCAGAAACAATACTCTGATGGAATGAATAGATCATGCTACAACTGTAACAATTTAGGTTAAGGTAAAAAGAGAATGTTTTATTTTGTTCTTTTAGGATTTCAACAAATTTCTGAATAAATTTTCATTTTATACACGTTTGTTTCATTCTGCGTAATTTTTAAAACAAAGGCAAAATATTTTCTGGTGCACACACTCACACTAATTTTAGCTACATCCTGCCAGTGGTTTCAAGTGTTGTAATAAGTGTTTATTATTTCAAATTTGACAAATTTAATACACGAATTTCACATTGGTTCGACAATGGCTAAATAAAATAGGCGAAACGATCGTCGAAGAAAAAATAAATATGTGTACAGGACTGTGAACAGAACAAAAGAAAAAGGTATTTACACTATAGCCAGTCCACAAGGCGAAAACAAAACAATTACATTTCAAAAGTTTATTACCTTATTAGGTCAGTCACAATTCTTATTTATAATGGTTTCACTAGATAAATGGTTTCGATATCTATGATATCATTGTTAGATCACTTAAAACCATTACAAATAAGAATTGTGACGGACCTAATAAGGTAATGAACTATTGTAATTACTGTACAACTCTGGAGGTTAGAAGTACAAAAATGTTCAAATTATATTTCATTAAATCTCCAACTATGTTATTAGTTTGTGAAATTGTTAGCCAACTGAATAAATGTTAATATTTATTTGTTTGCATAGAAAGTACACAAAAATTTGCACACAACCAATCGCAAGAGATGTATATTTTTAGTTTTTAAAGTACAGTAAACTCCCGATTATCCGCGGAATTTTGCGGCGCGATAACCACAAATAATTTTAAATAGGACAAAAATGATTGCAAAAATGCTTTTAACAGGTTTGATTTGCATTAAAATGGCAGTGCAATGCATACATTATGAACATTTATTTTATTTTACTTAATTTTCTTTCTTTTTAACAAAAAACCTGTTAATTGTATTTGATTTTTCATGTTGAAACACCTCTTCTTTATTTGTGACTGAAGTTTCTTCAATAAAATTTTGTCACAAAGCCTTACGTCGTCTTCTTCCTCGAGATACTGAATGAGTCCGTCAATATTGCTAAAGGTGTGTCACGACTCAATTTATTAATGCCGTAATTTATTGTAAAAGAAGTCTGTGGATAATCGGGAGGTAACTGTATTTTTTTTAAACTAATTAGGATGCCTCACTCAAGGACACTTAAGATTATTCTGAATAACTGCACAAACAAACTTCCCTATACAAGTACTTCCAATATTAGTAACGACTATGACGGGTAGTAATTGCTTTTTTTACTAAAAAATCTGTCAAAAACTTAGTCTATCTTGCATGAATTACCTATAATACAGCATCTACTAAAAATAAAAAACAAATTTAAAATATTTTAAGCAAAACAGTTTCAAGCACTACATAAACATGCTAAAATCTAAATCAAAACTGTGACAAACATTTGATTTTACCTTTTTGTCAAACTGTCGCTGATTATTCTCACCAACAAGTCGAGATCAAACACTAAATTGTGCACTACTTTCCAAACAAAGTGGTCATTTAAACCTCTTTACAAGCATTTTAATGAAACGTAGACAAATTATGGTCTTTATTTTTTGCATGATTACTTTCACTTTTGAATTTCCAATAGAAAATATTTTGTACTGAAGTTGTTAACTCCATTTCTGATAACTTAGATATGTTGATTTTAAATATGCGTCATTATTTCCATCACTGTAATATATATATATATATATATATACTAGCTGACCCGTACGGCGTTGCCCGTGGTGGTTGGTATTTTCAGTCTTTTTAACGTAATTGTATTCTTTTTAAGTGTTCAGTCAGTGAGTGGTATTTGGCTTTTATATATATAGATCTTAAATAATTAAAGCACTATTGTCATAATAATAAAAGATCTGAAATTATGATTTTAGTAACTTTGATCCCCCCAAACCCCTCCTAAAATTTCGAAATTTTTCATACCCTTTCTTAGTCAGCACCTATGGCCCTAGAGGAAGCTATGTACCAAATTTCATTCCAATCCGTTTGGTAGTTTTGAAGAAATCATGATTTAATAACTTTTATCCCCCCAAATCCCCTTAAAATTTAGAATTGTTTTAAACCCTTTCTTAGCAAGCGCCTATGGCCCTAGAGGAAGCTACATACCAAATTTCATTCCAATCTGTTCGGTGATTTTGGAGAAATCGTGATTTTGTCATTTTTACTCCCCAAATCCCCCTAAAATTTCCAATTTTTTAAAACCCTTTTTAAGTGAACACTTATGGCCCTAGAGGAAGCTACATACCAAATTTCATTCCAATCCGTTCGGTAGTTTTGAAGAAATCGTGATTTAATAACTTTGATCCCCCAAACCCCCCCCTAAAATTTCGAATTTATTCAAACCCTTTCTTAATAAGCACTTATGGCCCTAGAGGAAGCTACATACCAAATTTAATTCTAATCCGTTTGGTAGTTTTGAAGAAATCGTGATTTAATAACTTTTATCCCCCCAAACCCCGCCCTAAAATTTCGAATTTTTTCAAGCCCTTTCTTAATAAGCACCTATGGCCCTAGAGGAAGCTACATACCAAATTTCATTTCAATCCGTTCGGTAGTTTTTGAGAAATTGTTATGAGTGAGTGACTGGTATTTCGCTTTTATATATATAGATATATATTGATACCTTACAACTAGGTTCAGCAAGGGACATGCTGAGGTAGGCTAAGGGCAAGCAGCATTAACAGAAGTATTCAAAATTTGTTTAACCCACAATGTATCCTTGTTTCTTTAACTTTATATCGCCAGAAGAGATTTTTGTACAGGTATATTACTATTATTTTTGCATTTCTAGCTTAAGCGGATAATTAAAAAAATCTACAACAGCATAAATCAACCCTTAAGAGAGTGCACAGGGTGTAATCCTCAAATCCTGTCAGTAGTTTTATGACTCATCTACTTCACATGTTGTTTTCAGTTTAACTCGTTTCTGTCGGCAGTACAGTCTCTTCAAAGACTGCTGGGGTGTGGTTAACACCAGACATTTATAATATTACCAGTAAAATATTTTTACAAAAAAGTAAGGTTGAAGCTTATTGCAGTAAAAAAAAAATGTATTTGTTTCCTAATTTTCGTTTGAACCTAAGTTTACAATGATCATCATAAAATGTTCCTTTTTAATGAAATTTATAGCACTATTAAGAAGATAGTATAAACAGAGCAAATGTTTACCAAATTTACAAACTGCAAAAAGTTAACTGCATAAGAAGTAAAAAGAGTATAATGTGCCAATCAACTTTGTCTTCATTTTTTAAAGTTTTTTCATTGGGTTTTTTTTTAATCTCCACACACCATTAATGTTATGAATGCTATCCCACTTAAGGGTTATTAAACACTAGGGCTGCTTGTTCCAAATTAAATTAAAACTTGTTATTTTAATTTAACAACAATAAAATCACTGCAATAGTCCAAATCACAATTATTAAATATAACTAAGTTTGTGTTTTATACGCCATGTGACTTCATTCTGGGTTGCTTATGAGTAGTCGGTCGATCGCTCAATAACGTGGTCGTTTATCATCTCTCGAAAATTACAGTTTTGTGTAGCATTGTTTGCTAAATGTTTTATTTTTCCTTGTGTAATGTGAACAGCCTTTTCTTTCATATAATAACTGATGAGAAACAAATTTCGAAACGCGTCATAAGCAATGCAGAACCAAGTCACATGATGAATAAAATGTGAACTTAGTTATACCAACAATATTAGTTTTCTGCCATTTTTCCTTGATTACATTCTGGTTTGGCAAAATCTTTCAAGACGTCCTATTATTGTAAAATATTTTTGTAAATTAACTTTCATAAAAGATCTTTTATTCTATGATAGTGCTTCTGAGAATTTTAGAGCAAACAACTGGACGTCAGTTCGTTTTATCAAAGGTTCAAAGGTAATGATTCGAACGGACAAAACAGTCGCAGGAATTAAAACTCTCGTTTCATCAACATCGCATATTATTTTCTCTATAAAATTACAATAGTTTCATTTTCAATACACTTTTTATAAAACATGTTTTTTATAAACTCTTGTTTCTTTTCAAACGCACAGCGTCCGTTGAAAAACTTTTGTCGTAAAAACACACCACACTTTATATTACAACAAACGGACAAAATATGTGAACAAATAACAACAAACGATAATAAAACAAAACAATATTTTCAAATTGACTAGGAAAAGTCGGGTTAGTCTTATAAGTATTTCCAGACCATGCGCTTTGTTCAGAAAACAAACAAAGGCTGTTTATAACTCACTATTTTAATAGAACATACAAAATAATTTTACTGCCAGTGTCCTACTTTTGAAATTGTCTGTAGATGTTTCTTAAAAATTGTATTACAAAAACTGTATCTAGAAATCATACATGCCTTTGTGTATATTCTACAGAGAATTTAAGAATTGTTTCTCGTACTAAATGCCAAAACTTAACAAAAACTTTTAATTTAAAATATAAAGAAATTTGACTGAGCGTAAGCAAAACTGTCAATTATCACTTTGGCACTATTCTATATAGGATTGCTTCACTTCCATTAACATAACTATAGAACGTAACTAATCTCAATTTAGTATAATATGTTAAAAACTTACACTGTACATAATTAAATATTTAAACTCTAGAGAAAGCAGAGTTGACTATTTTTACGCAGTTTCTTCTCTCCGAGTTACGCACTTGAGCAAGTTATTCCTAAAAACTAAATATGCAACAGAATTTTGTTTTCTTTTTAAAAAAAACTCAGAAAAATTTTTACTAATGGAAGTGTGCTATACAGGGTGTGTAAAAAACATGTTTTAGGAATTCAGTACATGATTAATACATGGAGAATTGAAGGAAAACTTCCAATGAAGATATGACCTCAAACGCTCAGATTTCTTACTAGATACCAACAGGGTTACTACTGAATTTTGTTAATTTATTTCACTGATATTTTTATCGACTTTCCTGACCAACTCAGCATATTTAGAACTTATTTTACCACTATATTTGCATTACATTTTAGTAAAATAAATTCTATTGAAAACATTTCTGTCTCCTCTACACTACGGCCATACTCCATGGAAGACAAAGAAAGCAGCTATATTTTACTTTATTACCTCAGTACAAATAGATTCAATTTGAAATAAGCATTGTTTGCTAAGTGCAAGATGCAAGTTAATTTTGTATCTTCAGTGTTTGGCATTGATAATATGAAAATTAATGTGAACAATTTCCTCAGAATACAAGGCTAAATATTGAGTGGAAACATTACACGTTTACTAATTTTTAAATTCCCAGAATTTACATTTAACCGAACTTAAACCACAATGTCTCTGGTCAACAGCATTACTCAATCTAAAATTCAAGGTTTACATTTTTCCAGAACAAATTAGGAATATGAAATTAAGATCATAATGAACAACAATTTATTTAAAAATCTCAAATTTAAAAAAAAATTATTACCTTCAACAGCCTTATGTATTCCTAATATTAACAAATTAATAACCTGATTTGATGTAATAATACAAATATAATTTTCCAGAACTTTGATTGTCCATTACTTTGAAACGAAGTAAGATTAGTAGAAAAGCTCTAGTTTGCGCCATTCTGTTTCTCCTTTAACAAGCTTTACAATGGTGTATTACAGACCTACCTTTACATTCGAAATTGTTAACCCTCTACCCCTAACCCTTAAAAATCATAGAGAGTCAGATATGTGAAAAAAATTTTCCTTTTATGTAACACAAGATACACACAAAGTTTTGTTAACTTATTTTCTGTAACAAAAACAATGAAGGAAGTGTAAGGGACTTGATGAACACTCTGTATATATATATATTGTTTTAACGTGCTACGTTATAGGATGTTCTACTCACGGAAAGAAGAAACTCGTCAAAATACAATAACAAAATTACAAAGCACTACAAAAATTAACATTTATAAATATTTCTTACCTTAATTACAAAATTACACAAATAAATACAATCCAAACAAAATGCAGGGCGTTAAAAACCATCAAACAAATACCAGGAAATAAACCTGTGATGAAGATAGGGAAAATTCGAGGGAATTTAAAACAGAAATTCTCATAGAGATTAATCAATGCAGGTTTAGCTGATAAACTTAAAAGCTAGGTCAAATAGAAATATACAGAACAAACGTAAATTACAACAAACGATATAAACTCTGAAATTAGCGTTAAATAACAATAAACTTAAAATACTATACAGAATAAATAAATTAAAACCTAAGTTCCTTTAAAACTTTATATTAAATACACTAGGGATAATTAATTATGCTACAATTTTTATCAAATAGCTTTATCACACATAAAATTGCTTCTATTTTCAATACAAACCTGCGGCCAATGTTTATAATTATATAATATATTCTACATTCCACGTCTTAACTAATTCAAAATAATAATAATTCAAAATATTTTGCACCTCTTAAAGTTACGCTTTTTTCCAAACTGGATATCAATTAAGGTTCAGATTTCGTTTGAATCAGGTTTTCTTTAAAGTGGAAACACAGACCAATAACTTTGCAGATCCACTGGTAGTGCAGATTGAAAGAGTTGGTCAAAATACCATCAGGCAATGACAATGGTTGAAAAAGTGGTGAGTTACTTAAATATAATTGTTAATTTAAAACTAAACTTGAATCTTCGGAAGGGGTGTCAAATTTTGTTAACTTCATTCTTGTGCTAAAAAGAGTCTTTGTTCCAAATTTAAAGTTTTTAGCATGACTTTTAATTTTTGGCATTTTTTCTTATTTTTCTGTGATCCGGAATCTAAAGCACTTAAAAGTTTTCCCGAAATAGCAAAAAAAAGAAGGTTTTTCTGCAGCTACTACTTTAAGAGGACTTTTCCGCCTCATTAATATGATAGAAAGAACCACTTATTGAGTGGAAAAATATTGAGTTTACTTTGTTGCCTATTTTTAGGGGAGCTGGAAAGTATACTCAATGCTTTTTCCGCCTGAAAGTAGGTACTTTTCCGCCTGCTCAATCATATTTTAATGCATATTGCGACGATAATTAGCCAGTCGCAAGGCGCTAATTAGACTTGCTAATTAGAACCACATAAAATTAAAAGTTAACGAATTTACATTTTAAAGACAGCATGAGAATCAGAAAATTAAAGCGTAAATAAAGGAAAGAATAAGTTTTTGATGATATATGAATAGTTTCAGAGTTATTAAAGAAATTAATTAAACTTTTTATCAATCAGAATAATAACAGACAGAAGCGATATGAATTGTACTAAGTTAAATCGACAAGATGGGACAAGAAAATTTCTGTCGAAAACGGCAAGAGTTTGTCAGCGTCTACTTGTTGCTAGGCAGATCTAAAACCATGTTAAATTTTGATAATTATAAATGTTTTATATTATTTTAGTTAATTAAAAAGAGGGGAAAAAGACAAATAAAACAGTATAAAAAGTTATTTAATAGAGTAATTAATTTAGGAGTTATAGTACAAAAAGTGAGACCAAAAAATGAAAAGTTGTTTGTGTCGAATAAATTCAAAAAACTAATTAGGCCTAATAGAGACCTAATAAGGCCTATAGAGAAATAGCCAAAATTCGTTTCAAAATAAAAATAACTTATTAACAAAAAAGGGATTTAAAGTCATTCTTTTGCCTAAAAAGGCCTATAACTTCAAAAAATAAAGTTAAATTCAAATAATGGAAAAGGGGGAAAATCGACAGAATAACAAAAGGTAATTATGCAAGGTTTAGACAAAAAATCATAATTAAAATTAAAGTAATTAAATAATAAAAATAAATAACTTTAAAATTAAACAAAAGGGAGAAATAATTAGTATATTCTGTAATAAATAGCAGAACAGGTTAGTAAATAGAATTAACACGCTGAGCCAAAGTAAACAGTAACGAGACAAATCTTCCGATTAGGAGAGGGGCGAGAGGCTACAGTCGGAAGACTTGTCGAGTTAGTTCAGTTTTAGATACCAGACCGTCACCACGTACTTCAGAGATCCTAGAAGGGCTTTCCAAGAGACTAGCTGAGGGAACGATCGCATTGGAATACTCGCAAGAATAGTGGACCTTGGGTGTCATCAGCATAGGTCAGAGAGAGTAAATCTTGTAGAAAAGCGAGGCGAGGACCTATCTAACTAAACTCCGGTCAAGAGTAACGGGCCGAAAACCGTACTGCCATTGGGACTTAACTGGACCTAGGAGGATTCCGGAGGACCAACACCACCAGGATTGGGAACCGAAGACAGAACATCTTGTTTGTTGTAAGTAACAGATTATCAAGTTGTTTTCGAGTCTAGGAAAATTTTAATAAATTCAAAAATCAATAAATTAAATTAATAAAATAAAGTAAATTCAGGGGAAAGAGTAAGAAAAGTAAAATCATTTTAATAATAATTAACTCACATCTCACAGTGGTAAATATCGTTGAAAATTCAATTATAAATATATATACATTTTATCCATTGTATTTTGTGTTGAAAACGCAGTTGCTTAAATTTAATATATTAATTTTGTTCAATAAAATGTTTATTTCTTGAAAGAGTTGCTAAAATCATTTATAAAATTAGTACAATACCATAAATCATTAAATGCTCTAATTATAAGGATTCAGGTGAGGCAAAAGTGTTGTCTGATCACAACAACTATATCTCCACCGGGGACGACCTCGAGATCGGAGTTAGAAAAAGAGCTAGTGTACAAAAGAGAAAACAAAACAAAAGTTTCTATTTTTTAAATAAGAACTGGAAATTAAAAAACAATTTCCAAGTATTCTTGGCATAACCTCAATTATTTTTGTAAATATGAATGTCTATGTTTTAATAAATTTTGTTCCATAGTAAAATCCAAATTATTTACTAAAGCTGTAGCTGTAGGAAAAATGTTCAGTGTCTTACCAGAAGGAAGTATTTTAGTCGCCCTCAAGAAAATTACCGCCATTTCTGCGCTCGTGCTGTAACAATTCCTTTCTGGGTGGCAAAGTGATACTTTCCTCCTTTAAGACACAAATTAGGCTACTATTTTTGCACCCTTTCAACCACACCCCCAAAAAATCCCGTTCCGGAGGGTGGAATGGTAGACTTTTTTCTACCTCTGGACAAAAGATTAAGAACAAGGGTGTATTAATTACAATGAAAATCTTGCATTGTCTGTAGTAATGAGTTTATAAAATACTATTCACTCTATTTTAAAAATCAGCTAAAAATAAATAATATATTTGAAATTTAAAACTTTAACTTTGTGGAAGTTGAACATGATCGGGTTGTTAAATGAAACACTGTTATAATCAACACATTGACAATATATAGTTCAAACTAGCCGTATGTTTTTCAGTTTAGGAAAAAGCGTAGCTTCATCTTTCAATGCCTTATTACCCACCACCTGTTCCCAAAAGAAATATGTACTTACGCATCTTCTCGTCCTGTAAATTCCTCAACATGTTCGGATCACGATCCACTATTTTTTGCCGTTTGCGTTTCAACACACCAGGATCTGAACACGACACAACAAAAATGCAAAAATGTTACAAACAAAGCGACAAACATGCCGAGCAAAACAATAATAAACAACGGAAAAGTGTTATTAATTAGGGAAATAAATAATAACAAAATGTTTATGATCATGCAAAAAAAAAGTTTGTGTTAAAATTACAGACTTTACAGAAAAAAACTCTTCTCAGTTTTTAGTGATCTTTTTAAACAACTTTTTTATAATTAAATATTTGGGTACTAGTGCAGACGAACGTGACCGTCAATTCGAACGGAAAGAAACAAAATCTTTCCTTTCCTTTAATCCTTTCCACTCCAATTACTGGGGACCTATAGTTTGTAAGAATTGGGAAGGACTCTGAGTGATTAGTGAACCCTTACTACCACACAGACACGGGTGGGTCGCCTACCTGGCCTTCCCCGCTCGGGTTCCTACTGGGCATTCTACTTCAAGAAATATTTTTTTAAATTTCATTTTATAAGTTAAAACAATTATTACCATTGTTATCTACGTAAAATAACAAGAACAAAGAGTCTAAACATGACTTGCTTTCATCAACTTTATCAAATAAACGGCTATAAATACACAAATAGCACTCATTCATTAAAGTATTGTATTTTTAACCTTTTTACACATATTTACATGCTGTTAAAATTGTCATTGCCGTATGACAATATACATGTAAGTATAAAATAAGAAATAAATAGTTTAAATACAGAATACGCTGCAACTTAATTAATATAAATTTCCCCAATTAATTGTCAATTTGTTATAATCTCATGTTCGTATAAATACTGTTCTTATAATATTTGTTATAATCTCATATTCGTGTAAA
>JAGFPH010001929.1:22453-59958 GCA_018207615.1 Philaenus spumarius
TCTTATAATATTTGTTATAATCTCATGTTCGTGTAAATACTGTTCTTTGTTGTATGACGTATTATAAATTTAATGAATTGTTTTCTTATTCAAATTTCAATTTAGATCTACAAATGATCAACAAATGTGGATGTTTGTATAAACATTAGAATTATATGTTTTTTTATAGAATTATATTTGTTTGTATTGTTTCTAACTCCCTTGTAACCAAGGTTTCATCTAAGCCAACTAATAACGAAACTTATCATTTTTTACACTTTATTAATTTAACCCTACAAGTGGTGAACGTCGCAATTTACGACTAATATGCTGTTCTGTCAGTGGCAGAGTCGTAATTCACGACGCATTAAACAGCTGTTGGAAATCTACTGATTTCTAATCAACCAATAAGCGTATAGCAATGAGATTCACACAGTTCGATTCAGAAGACCGTCTTCTATCGTTCAGTATCGATTTTATAATGTTTGACTTTTAGTTTATTATTTTTGCTGGCTGTAAAGTAAGTGAATTCCGAAGGTCGCACCATTTTCAGACTAGACACTACGCATCAGGTTTTTGACAAGGTCCTGGCATTGTTTTGTTTTTTTAACCTAAAATGAATCGTTATGAACTTTGTTCAAGTGATATAAGAGAAATAATGTAAGGGATTCATCCACTTTGCTACCATAAACTGCAGCATTTTTGGAGACCTACAAAGGTTGGAAGAAATAGGAAAGCATCATAAAGTGATTCTGACTAGTTTTGTGCCTCGGTACATATTTTCGGATTTTGGGCTATAACTTTTTTTTTGTACATAAGACTGTGTAAAAACTATACATTTTCTTAATTCCTAGCTAAATTTGGAACATTTTGTATATAATGGTTTTTGAATATAATGTTTTTTTATAATACTTAAATTGTGCAAAATGTGAAAAATAATTTGTAAAAATTTGAATTTTTACGTTTCACATACTGGATCTAATTTAAAAAATAAGTAAATAAATTTTATATTTGTATCATTCAATAGAGTAATTTATTCTGAAAAGATTGATATAAAAAAGTCCATTTTTGTACCATATTGTATATTTATTATGATTTTTTGAAAAAGTTACTGCAAAGAGTGCCAAAACCCCTTGCCATTTGAAAGTTATACTTAACCACTTGTAGGGTTAAATACTATTTTATTTGGAGTATAACAAACATTTTACAGTACTATTTAATTTATCCTCGGGTTCATGGTTAGACTGAGTTTAGTTTTATATACTTCAAAATCATTGTAACTATATCGTATTTGGTCTCAATTTGCTCAGAATTTTATGTAGATCATAAAAAAACTAAAACGAAAACAAAAAATGTTGAAATCACAAAGTTGTCATTTTTTATTATGCTCTTGAGTGGGTGAGTCATTGACTACCTGCGGGAGGTAGGTAGGGCCTGTTGCGGCAATGCTGGCGAGTGTGCGTGCGTTGGTGGAAGGGATGTTAATCACTCAGAGTCCTTCTCAATTCTTACAAACTATAGTGTTGCTATCAGCTCCATTTAATTTTAAGCGAATATTGCACTGTAACTTGTTTACTCCAAAAAAAGTATTTCTGTCAGTTCTAAAAGGCTGATTTTTTTTGTAGTTTCTTCTATGACTAAAGTAGAGATTGGTATAAAATAAAACATTTATTTTTATTTTCAAGTAAATTTTTAAATTTTTATTTATTGAAAAAATAGAAATTTGTAACAAAAAACCGGAAAAACAAGAATTCTGGACAAATTTTCAATGGGAAGACCTATATTTGTTGCTTGATTTTTGTTGTCTATATTCTTACAAATAAAATTAAGTGGTTTACATATGTTTTAGACACAATAATACATTATAAAAAAAATATAATTAAAAAACAAGTTTTTCGTAAAAAATTAGTTTTTATGAAAAAAATTTGTTTGGACACCAACTTGTACAAAATTACCTCAACTATTTATTTTATTGCTTAGCAACAGCATTATTTAGGTCAAAACTAGTAAGTAAAGCTTTTTTCAAAACTTATTGGTAATATTAGAATCATTCAGATTCGAAACAAAAGTTCCATCGCCACTCGCGCCATTCATTTTATTTCACAACAATCATTATTGTAACAAGAACAATATTAAAAAAATAAACTGTGAAATTACACACGATAACCTACTACAACAAAACTAAACAACGCGTAAGCTCACTAAAACACTTGCGTGTAAGTAGGAACCAAACAACGGCGAGAGCCGACGGCTGTTTACATTACCGGCCAAAGACGGCAAACATTACATTTTTTAAGATTTATTTACCACAGAAACTGAACTCAAATGGTCCTAAAAAAATTCTACAGATAGCAGAATATCTCAAACTTCAACAATAGTGGTCATCAAAGTAACTACGTACGTTCAAATGCAATCAAAGAACGTTATCATAGCGAGAGTTCGGGGCTCACCCGACATAGGAGTTCGTGCGGATTAGTAGGATGCGGGGCTGCCCAGACACTCGAGTGGAAAGGGTTAAATACAATGAAACCATACACTCCACCGATTGGGGCAAATCAAATATTGACAATATAAAACTTAAGTATAAAAGAACAGACAATAAAAGCTAAATAGGTGAATTAACATAGCAAACTTTCAGCTGTCATGCTGAACTGATAGACAAACAATGTTTGCAGAAGTGCAACCAACTTATGTTTGTTCACAAACTGAAAACATAGTGTGAGTGTGAGTGGAGAGTTTAAATTAGTTCAGTTCTGGTTTAGTTTAGGGAGGGGGTGTTGAAATTCTGTTATACAGATCAACGTAATGTTCGATTTGACAACTTTCAATATTCGTGTTCCTTCTTTTGTTAGATCCCATCAAAAGTCTTTCTATTGGTTTCGGTGCTGAGTTGTTAATTAAGAAAACAAACATTTTCCATATAAATTATTTAAGCCTTATATTTAGTTTACAATTTTTTATTATTTACTTTTTTTGTGTCAGTAAAATGTTTACTTTCTTTTCTTCAGTGCAAATACAGCGAAATGCCTTAACTTAATCTTGGGAGCTTTCTTTCACTCCTAATTTCTATTATATTTGTCTGCCGTGGAAATGGTTTGTGTTTTAGACTCAGTTTAATATTTCAGAATATTGAAAAGATGCCTACTTTATATGGTCACGTAGTCCTGCACAGTTATTAAGTTTTACTATGAATGGAATTTTAGCAAAAGATTTACAGGAAAAAAATTACAAATAAAACTCCTACCCACATTCTGAATTACCCGAATTGATCGTGGAAAAAACCCAATTAAATAAACAGTACCAGAAACTGGCACATACTTTCTCACAGACATATTTAAATTATTAAACAGATTCACAGTGACTTCATAATTGTATTAAAGTAGGAGAGGGGATAAATTAAATTAGGAGAGTAACTAATAAATATTATTATTATTAGCTAGAGAGAAAACTATTCGATTGATTTCGAACAAATTTGCACCAAAACATGTCAATTAGGCCTGTATAGATGCACGAAAAAAGGTTTTGCAATTTTTTTAAAAACAATCCCCTTTATGGCCAAAAAATCCCCAAAAAACAATTATGATTACTAGCTAAACGAGAATTTTTAGAAAGATGCGATTTTTCGCATATGGTAGGGTACATTAAGGGCTTAAAACAAATAAGCAAAATTTTATAAAAATCGTTAGAGCTGTTTTTTTATAAAAAAAAATAACGGATTTTTTGGGGGTTTTTTGGCCAAAAAGGGGGTTGTTTTTCAAAAATGTTCAAAACCTTTTTTTGTTCATCTAAACAAACCTAATTGACATGCTTGGTGCAAATTTGTTCAAAATCGATCAAATAGTTTTCTTATAGTATTGATTGAATACATACAGACAGACATTTTGTAAAAACCACTTTTTTGGACTCAGGGAGTCACAAAACGGATATTTCCACAAAAATCTCAACATCGATTTTTGTTTACGATCACTATACTTTCTCTGTATATAGTGAGAAAGTAAAATGAACAAATCACAATTATAACAGTAATAATGGCTTCATAATAGTGGCTCCAGAGTTAATACAGTAATAAATGTATACTAGCTGACCCGTGCGAAGCATTCGCATTCTAACTTACTTAAATCCCACTTAATTAAAGTGCACGCCGTATATTTAGTATCGTATAGTGCGTATTTAGTGCGTCATGGGCATAGGTGAGGGTTGAAGTAAAGAATAGATGTGTTTAACCACGCTTACAATTAATTAAAAATAGCAATGTAGTGGCGTAACGGCAGCTCTCCAGCTGGGTATTGTTTTCATCAGTGTTGCCAACGCAAGGAATACCCCTACAACTTACTTGATCTTACACCACTGTTACTTTCGGATTCTTTATTTTCATCTTTGTTTTTATTCTTTCGTATAATTGTATTTTGTATATTTTTCCGGTGTAGCGGTTAAGGAAAGCTTTAAAATGATGCCTCATTCATGTAATTTGGTGATGTATTAAGGAAGTTATGGCGTACCGACAAAAAAATGGCCTTGAGAAATAATATATGCGATTTAACATTTAACCATAGTTGTGTAGGATTAAATAAACGTATCAATATATACAAGACAAATTATTAACGTAAAAATGTGGCATGTAAACCTGATTGTAAGTCATTGAAGCTTTTTTATGAGGAATGGTAGATAGTATAAACAGTATTGTTACTTTACATGCAACTGTACACAGTAAAAGATTCAACAAAATATCTCTGCTTAAGTCAAACTAAACTTGTTGTTACAGAGAAGTCTGTTTTGTTGGACTTTGAAATGTTTTCTCAAGTTTTGAACTTGAAACCAGTTGAGAAAGGTTTTCTTGTTATTTTACCTCATTTCTATGTTAAGTTGAAATTGTTTTTTAAATGCCTGATATTAATTCAGAAGAATGTCAGAAAATTTAAAGATATTTTATTATTTGATATAAATATATTCAAATTGATAATACTATTTAAAAAATTAGGCAGGCAAAAAATAAACATAAGGTCGGAAATTTTAGGAGTATCAGTGAGAGGGGCGCAATCACATCAGTGATTTCAATAAATAGTAATCGGTTCCAGTAACGACGGTATCAGCTGACAAAAACAAGCAACTTTAGTGTAATAATAAAACAAAATCAAAATTAACTGTTAACAACAAAATAAAATTATGTGCACGAAAATAAAAACTATCAGCAAACAACAATGACATCACTAATAACATATCTGTTAAATAAATTTAAAAAATTATTGGCAGGAAAAATTAGCCTGAAGTATTATTAAAGCTTTAGTAGTAATACTACAGAAACAAGAGATAAACTACATAATATCAATCAACTTTGGTAACTACACAAGCACAATATCATCCTGTCTGCCTGTCTGCGGTTTCATAAGGGTTCGGTTTTGAAATTCAATATTATGAAACCTATTTAATCAAGGTGTCTTGATATGGGATAATAAATCTTCCACATTTAATTTTTTTAAATGGTAAAATTCAAAGTCTATACAAAATTCCTTATATTAACTATTCTATTTTGACTGTCAGTTTGATTTTTCCTTACTCGTTTGTTAACGTGGAAATTAGTTTCCCGTTGTAAAGTGAAGCTCAACACGTTTTTAACACCTAAAAATCAACTTTTACCTCATACTAAGAGAAACATTTGTGAGCATCACCACGATTCGAACAGGAGATCTTTTTTTATAAATTAGGGATAGAGGAGACCAAGGCCTCTTCACCACTGCACACAAGAGGGTCTATTGTGGTATGAGTTTCCCTTTAGTGATCATACCAGATCCTTCCTAGGCCTCTTATAAAACCAAAGATTGTCTCGAGATCAATCACGGAACTCTTCCGGGCTAACAATCGCACTTCCAAGAAGCGTGAATCTCCTCCACATAAGAGAATTGCACTCACACAGCAAGTGTTGAGCCAATTCAGTTCCAAGGGGGCAGAATCAACAAGAATCGTCAGAAACCAACCCCATTTTTTCAAGGGAGTACTTGGCCGGGCAGTGACCGATGAGAATGCCTACAATCTGCCTGAGATTGTTTCGCCTTCCCTTTAACTACAAGTCTGAATTAAAAAATAAAATAGAGAAATCTAATAAACCACTAAATTTTGAGAAATAAACCGATTTAAATTTTCGCTAATTTTATAAAATAACAAAATTGCAACTAGTTCTCATTAGTTAAATGTCTGAGGGGAAAATTATTACCTTAATCCAATTCGAGAAAATTTTATTAAATATAGATGTTTTATTGTAATTTAAATGATAATGACGAACGTTCACAAACAAAAGTAATTATCTTTTCTAATCACGATTAAATCTGAATATTTCTGAAAAATGCCAATAAATAGTTTCAAAACAGATTCGACTAAATTATACAAACGTAAGATTTCGTATCATAAATTTCATAAAAGTAGCCTCGGACGGGCAGAAAATGTAGTGAGTATCGAAACTGATTGTGCAGAACAGAAACTATGTGATATTCAGCAATAGGAAAACAAAAATCTAGAATTAGATGGATGTATGAGATGGGGAAGGTGGGAGTTTGCAACTGGAGGAGAGAATAATACATGAGGGTCACATAGATCTGTAGCGCCAAAGGAAGAGTAAGTAAGTTCAGTTTTCTGTTTGTGTTTGTTAAAATGTTAAGTCAAATGTACTGTACCGAAGGGCAGACATGACAGACGGTATAAAGAGTTAGTCACTCGACACACTAAAGTACAACTTACTTGTTCACTGAACCAAAATCGTGCCCCTAAAAAAAGACTAGAATAAACTCATCGTTTAAATGGGGTCAATACCCAACGTAAATGTAAAAGAAAATCTACACCAAAACAACTGCACACTTATAATCCTAACTCTATACGATCAATATAAATAAATAGTATAAAATTAATAAATACAAAGTATAGATAAAATTACATTTAAAATGCTCCGTTCTAAATGTATGATACAGAGATGATGTGGCATGTTTGCTTTCTTGTCTGTGTTATAAATAAAATAGTTCATCTGAATTAATACACTTTCCATCACTTGAGTTTCTTGAACGTATTAACTGGCTATTGGTTTAGATGCACTAAACTGCTTATAAAGAGTAAAAGGTCTGGAAACGGCTGGATTTCTCGCCTTCTAACAAAGATTGAGAAATGTTTCACCTTTCATTTTAAAGGGTCGTATATTTTGTATAACTTTGTGATTTTAAAATTGTCATAACATCAGTCATTTTACCACGTTTGTCTGTGTGGTACAAATTTTGCAATCAATTTTAAACTAACTTCACGATGAGCTAGAGACTTGAAACTTTTAGAACTGGATGACAATGCATATTAACTCGCTTTCTCGTTTTCATTAAAGCGCTAAACTTTAAAATTTCTAATGGAAACCTATTTTGTATTATGTTTTCCGATTTTACGCATAACTTTAAGACATTTTTATTCTTTGTGTTTTGTTAAAAACCCAACTGTTTTCGTGCACATGTAAACCAAATGTCAGAAACTATTCAACTAGATATATTGGAAGTGTATTTTGGTTCTATGTTAATATTGAGTTATGAACCATTTTATAATATACAAAAGATATAAGTAAAATATAAAGATAGATGGGACATAGTACCCAGTAAATAAAGAGCGATTGATATAAGTACTACCACCAATTTACTCGGAGCTACTATAAATCATTAAATTGTTATCCTTTAATTAATTTTCTAGCTCAATAAAGAAAAGAAAATAATATACACCTTGATACAACTTTTTAAATTAGTTTCTAATGAGGGTTGATCATAATATTTTAATGTTTTGTTCGGACATTTCCCATTATTTCTGTGTAAAGAAAATAATAATAGAAAAAAAAAATAATAAAAATAATCTGCGCCTGGTGGCACAGTTTTTCTCAATCTTTTTGTATTTAGTTTTTAATTTTTCTTGACATGTCAGCTTCAGAATTCTTGTTCTCGGTACATCCTTATTCTAATTTTTAGATATATTTTTATGTTAGACATCAAATATAAACCTTGTCCTATAGGTTCATGATGAGTTTAGAAAGAATAGCATTAACAGAAATTATCCAATTTTAGGATGTAATAAATAGATAATTTTAATATTTTTATTAATTCGTCCAAATTTTTCTCAAACAACTGTTTATGAACTAATGTTGAATGTAAAAAGGGCATAATTTGTAAACAGTGCTAGGCGAAAATACCCAAGATTAAGTCTTTAACTTTTGTACTACACATGTAAGAAATTCAATCTTCCCAATATGGTAGATTTTAAATGGATAAACTACTTCACTTTTACCAATCACTCTGTAATAAATAAATTCGTTCTATAGAAGTAAACAAACATGGCATCAGCTCTGTATCATAAATGTTTTACAATAGATCTCTCACTGTACAGGCACATTATTATTGCCAGGGACACCTTCTACAGGACTGTAATAGAATGACATTTCATCAAACTCCGAAGCCGTCGCATGAGGTGCAAACGACGTGTACAAAGCATAATGTTCTGCTTCGGTCAGCCCGTCGTTTTCAGCGACTATCGACTTCTCATCAGCTGATTTCTTACTATTCATCGATGATATACTACTTTTTCTCGATTTATCTTTACGTTTCGACGAAAACAATTTCTGAAATATCGACAATTTCTTTCCTTCGGGTACGGGCGGTAAATTTTTTGTCAACGTCGGCGTTTTCTTCGCCCGTTTCGGCGGTAACGGTGGTAATATCTCATCGGACCTATCCATGACGGGTTTCGGTTCTGGCGTGTTTACAAGCGGTTTCGATGTTGTCGGTCGTGGCGGGAGTACGTCTTCATATCCGCTCATCTGGCTGAAATCGATAAATTCGCAAGGATTTTTCATAGCTAACTGTAAACTAGTGTAGATACCGGTGTCGGGTTCGACATTTGAATTAATCATTTCGTCTAATTCGTTGACCTGATCCATCAAGTCATTAAAACCTTGTTCCATATCGTCGTTCATATTAATAACATCAGTCAATTTTTGATCATCGGTTTGAGTTAATTCCGGTGGCAAGTTTTCCAATGGAGGTAGCTCCATGAAATGCTGATTACTTACTGAATCCATGTTGGTCACTACCTTATTCTCCGCCTCCATCGCCGATGTTTCTTTATTCTTTTTCAAAATACTATAAGCGTCATTAATTTTTGGAAAATCTGGTGTAGGAGCTCTTGGAGGCTGGTTGTTATTCGTGTCTTGTTGGTTGGAACCCGAGTCCAACGTGATGACGACAGGTTGTTGCGGCTTCGGATCAACTCTTGTCAACAACCTCGTATCAGCCTGCAGGATGCTGGTGAACGTACGATAGTCGCCTTTATTACCTCGACGTAATGACCAAAATGCCGACCTACCTGAGTCTAACGGTGTTAGTTGGAACGGGAGAGATTCGCTTGTGGCTCCATCGCTTGGTCGCCGGAGCTGTATGAAAACCTGAACTGGACACTCGACCTGTAATGACAAATAGTACTGGGTTAGAATATATTTTAGTCCTTGAAGCAGTTTGCATGACAAATAATTTACGTAGAAACTCATTGAGGCATTATCTGAAGGAGAATCTTATATAAAGTTAAAGAACGGTCAGAATAACACAAACATCATTTTATCCTGATAACTTGCTTTTCACAAAATCCATCCAGTGACAAATAACCAAAGATATATACTTAGATTAGATATTTATTTTATTCCCTGATAAACAGGAGAGTGCAAAAAATAAACTAACGTAAAACCTCTACCATACCTATTATAACACTTTTTCTGGTGTTTAAAGGAGGTTAAAAATGATGCCCTCTTTTGAAAGGGGGGAGGAAAAAGGGAGCAACTTTCATTTTTTAAATGGCAAACCCTATTTTGTAACATATCAATGGAAAGCCCTTTAAAAACCATGAATCTCTGTGGTAAAAAAATAAAAATCAGCTGACGCATTCGTACGCTCAAACATTTTATTTTGCAAGTTATTTTTATAACTTTATATTATTTAAAAAACGGAAAGAGATATGCAAAATCTGATCTAGGGACAGTTATTTACTGTCCGGGGGTACCTTAGAAAACATATTTACAAAATCTCAAAACAGTTATCTGTAATATCAGTTCTCCTCCCCCCCCCCCTTATTTTACCCGTGTTGCCTTTATTTTCCCAAAGTTTTCAATTTTTTTAAATAAATTATTTCAACCGAAACAATTAGTTGAGCTTCTAGACACTGCTTGCTACATTTTCATAAAGGATTTTCACAGCTCACCTCCAGTGTCCTGTATTTGGGTGTCCTGAAGGCGATTGCAACTTGTTTATGCACATGTGTTGGGGTAAAGTCACCGAAACCTTCCCACACTGTATGACCATCTCTCTCTTCAAAAAGTCGTACGGAAATATCCTCTGTAAATACATAAAGCAATAACATTAATAAGAGTGATTAAAAATATGTGGCAATCATTTCTGCAGTTAATTCTGGAGGTCAAAATTAAAAACCATTGACACAAATAATTTTAAAAAACAGTACACTTACTGCCTGTGAATTATATACATATTTAAAGCATTTATGGGCAAAGTACGGCCCAGGAGCCAGACCCAGCCTCCAGCCTGGTGTAGTCCGACCCGTGAGAGTTCTGAATGACAACTTACCCACATTACATTATATCCAATGTTCCCAGGAGGGAACAATGCTCAGTTAGCGATTATTAAAGGGGAAGTCAAAAGGATCAGACATTTTTCTAGAATTTCAAGAAGTACTATTGACTTCAAGAAGCCACACCCATTTATTCAATAGTAGGTGCTCCCCCCCCCCCCATGTTTGCTTCGCTGCCCAACACCCACAGCGACAGATTATTGTATGCATTGATATTTTCGGGGATATGAAAATTGATTAGGATAGAGGCCCTAGGATGGGATTGAGTTGTGGGGGCCGTTTACCCTAGATCATGTTGTATGCGCAGTAGAAATTGAATTTTTGCCCGAACAGCCGCATTTTTTTATGTAATAGAGCAATACTAACCTATCATAAAAAAACTGTTGGTTGTTAAACAAAATTTAACGATTCTATATTTGCTAAGTTGGTTGTTATAGTAATAAATGTAAATTAATACTTTTAAATGTGTTGGTTCAGTACCAGCCTAACCTAAAATTGTGTTAAGTTTTTGATCCAAATTAGATATTTTATTTATACGAGGATCGCTCAATAAATACTTAAAAAAAGATACAAAAACAAGATATTTTGGGTAACATTAAAAAAATTTTTAACATACTCTCCTTTTAGCTCTATACACTTTTCTAAGCGTTTTTCCAACTTTCTTAACCCGTCCGAAGAGTAAGATTTTGGAAGATCCTCAAGATAAGCAATTTTTGGGAGATGACTTCTTCGTTCGCCCCGAATTATTGTCCGCCGAGCCATTTTTTCAAGTTTTGAAATAAGGAAAAGTCACTGAGGGCCAAAACTGGTGAATACGGTGGATGTTATAACAATTCAAACTTCAATTCTACGATTTTAGCCATTGAAACTGCACAGGTATGAGGCCGTGCATAGTCTTGATGAAAGTGGACTTTTTACACTTTTTCAAATTAGGGCGTTTAGTTTTTATTTCTCCACTCAACCAGTGCAATAACGAGCAAAATACTCTCCAGTTATTGTTTTTCCTTTTTCCAAGAAATCGTTATAAATAATTGCTCTTGCATCCCAAAAAAACTGTGGCCATAACCTTTCCAGCTGATTTCACAGTATTCGCCTTCTTCGCAGCCTTCAAAAACCCACTATTTTGACTATTCCTTTGTCTCTGGCGTGTAGTAGTGAATCCATGTTTCGCCCACAGTTATGTATCGACGCAGAAACTTATCCGGATTGCGATGAAAAAGTGCCAAATTAGCCTCAGAATCAACCACACGATTGCGTTTATTCTCCTTTGTGAGCAAAAGCGGCACCCATCTTGCTGAAACTTTTTTCACACCCAGTTTTTCGTGTAAAATTTAAAACACAGTACCTTGTGATATGCCTGCGGCCTCAAATATCCCGCGCGCTTTAAATTGTCGATTGCTTAACGTAATATTTTTGATTTTATCGATTATTTCAGGTGTAGTCACCTCTAATGGACGTCCCGAACGATGTTCATCTTTTGTTGATATACGAGCACGTTTAAATTCATTTACCCAATTATAAACAGTGGCAAACGCAGGAGCAGATGTGCCATGAACTTCATCCAATTCGGATTTGATTCATTGTGGTGTTAAGCCTTTCAAATATAAATGTTTTATCACCGCTCGAAACTCACTTTTTTCCATTTTTTAAAATAAACAAAAGTTCTCTGCTTCAATCGACGACAACGATGAAACCACCTGTTCTATAAAGCTAAAGATTTAACAGCTGTCTACATAGTAATGAAGCTTCCGAGAAACAAACGATTTTCAGAGACCCGCCCGTCAGCTCTTGGATTTTTTAAGGACTTATTGAACGACCCTCGTAATAACAACAGATGTTCAACTTTAACCCAAGAACTGATAAGTTAAATTCCCAGAATGATATGTGATTTTAGCACTTCATGTTTTATAAATAAATGTGATAAATTATGTTTTATATAGGCCTACAATCTTGTCAGAATTGTTTATGCTAATATTATAGCAAAGGCACCAATCTGTATCCATAAAATGTTACTTTTTGATAAATGAATCATTTTTTATTTCTCAAAAAGTTATTTTTAGCTTTCACTTCCTACAGCTTGAATTGAATATAAAGTAAATTAGAAAGAAAAGCAAAATATAAAAAAATGTCACTGTTTTGTGACATAATCCTTATGACATCAAAAGATGGTGGTTCCCACCATGACTTAAATCAGGGGTCTCCACCTACGGCCCGCGGGCCACATCCGGCCCACGAACAAATTTTACCCGGCCCGCTATATGCTTACAAAATGAAAAAAAAACTTTTTTATTTGATAATATATTTCCTTTTAAGAAATTTTACTGTTAACTACTACAGAAAAAGACTTTAAGAACATCAAAAATCATGCTCGAGCTGTTTTCTCTTTTTGGATCCACCTACAAGTGTGAGCAAACTTTTTCAAAAATGAAGTTTGTGAAATCTAAATACTTAAATCTTCTTTATCAGATGAACATTTACAATCAATCATAATGCTCGAAACTACAAAGTTTGACTGAAATTTTAAGTGGCAAAAAAATGCAATCTTCTCACTAAACAACAATTATCGTTCTTTTTAAGCTTCGGACTTGTTGTGTCTCATCCTCATTAAAACTTAAAATACAATAAAATAAATTTGTATTACCGAACATTGCAATGATTTGGTTTTGAATCATCCTGCGTTTTCATTAGGCCTACTTTTACAGAACAAATTTGATTTGAGGCAAAGAATAATTATTTTAATTCAGTTTTTTGAACTATTCTAAATTTTACAAGTTTATCTAATTTTATATTAGATGTTATTGATATATTATTACATGTAACTTGATTGTAAAGGGGCGATTGCCGTAAACAGAATAAAACAGAAGTTTATGTCATAAATACATAGCTAGACGTTTAGACAGACTATCTAAAGTCTAAACTGAAATAATGTTGGATTGTTGGCCCGCCTTGCCTCCAAAAATTTACAATGTGGCCCTTGAGTAAAATAGGTTGGAGACCCCTGACTTAAATAATCTATAGCTGTCATGCATAACGCACATCTGATGACAACAAACCCGCCTAAAGGCTTGTAGAATGTCGTTCCACTAGTTGTTTTTGTCTTCGATGATCAAATTCAATAATTTATTTTTGAAAGTGCATTAACTGTTCACTTGATAAAACAGAAAAACCTTGGCTTTGGGCCCAAATTTTAACATGATCTAAAAATACGAAACACTATAATTTAATTTATTAATTATTTAATTTTCACTAACCTTTGGCTACCTTCTCACAGAGCAGTATGATCTCCTTGCCTCCTGCCACCGAACTGCTACAATCGCTCAGTTTGCAGATTACAAGGTCAGACATAGCTTCTGTAAAGATAATGCAGAGTTACCAACTGCAAAACACAATCTATCTTTATGTTTATTTCTCATCCAGGTATACTATCTGGAAAGGATATAGGCTTCGTTTTATCAAAAACCAGTTAAATGCTTCTCAAACTTAAACAATACAGTTATTCTGTATACAAACGATGGATTAATCATGTTTCTTCAATTTTTTATAAGGACATTGACATTATCTGTGTAAAAAAACACAACATTTCAAGAATATAAATCAACTCTTGTGACAAACTAAAGGAAATACATTTACAGGTGTCCTTTAACTTTGCTATCTGAAACCACTTTATAAAAATTTTTTGAGGTAAAAATAATTCAATCTCGCAGCTGAACCCCTGACGTGAATTGAGCCAACTTCCTAAATTAAGTCTATATGTTTTAGGGTTTCAACCAACTATTTGGTCCAATCAAAGGCGCTGAATACTGTCTGCGTGTACGAAATTTATACTGGTAGAATTTGTTTGCACCTCAGCCTCCAGCCGTCGGTTCACGCGCTGTTTCATTCTACATTTGCTATGGAAAAACTCGCTTTATGAGTTCGCACCATGACATTGCGACCTCGGATTACGGACTGCTTCGCTTCACGAGTTTACGTCCTGGATATTGGTCTCAGATCAGAAGATGCCACCACAGTAAAGCATCCCCCTCATGGATTTCAACCGAGTACTTTTATGGCATTTTACGTATTGATCGGTTTTAGGGGAACCGGACGAGCTGTAAGGTCAAGTAAATGGTCGTTCATAAAAAACCAACAAATGTAAAAAAATGAGAAGAAAAATGCAGCCGTTAGAGTGAGAACATGAAAAATGTTTAATGACACGCCAAAACGTGATCTGAGGTCATGATCGGTGCTCATTTACCACTCCCTACCTTAGGTCTCACCATAAGAGTCACTGCAATAGCTCATCGTTCCTATGGAAATTCGCTAATAAGGTAAAAAGTTCCAATAAACATCTATCGACTACTCAATATTGTTGTGCACCAAAGATGAGTCCCTGGTCCAAAATGACCCCCAAATGCCCGGACAGGTTAGGGGACCACAAAAAGATAAAAGGATGCGACATTTCCTAAATAAATTAATTTTTAAACTTATTCCTTCAAACAGACAATATATACATCTCAACATATTATTACGAAAAATTTGAATTGAATGCCATACTTTGCAATTTTGTATGAAAGTGTGCAACATTCTTAAAGTTGGTGCAGATTTTTAGTTTAAAAAAAAATAAAGCAACCACTAATAATATCTCTCATATCTAATAATAATATCTAATAATATCTCTCAAAAATACTTTGGATGAAATGGAATCACGGTTTCATCAAAACGGACTAAAACTACATATTAATAAAAACCGCAGATTATGAAATTTTCTGGAGATTTTTTAAGAATTATAACCATTAAACATTTGAAATTGTAAATTTAGTAAGTAATACATTTCTGATGGTTTTATTGGATGAGGCGCTTAATTTTAAGGCTCATCTGGACTTCTTTAAACAGAAAGTAGAAACAATTTCCTATGGATTTTTGCGATTAACACATGTTGTTTCGCTTGATGCTTACTAAATCTTGTATCATAGGTATGTAAAATCAATCTTAAAGTTATTGAGTAATTCTTTGGGGCATTGCCTCAGAAGTAGAATCAATATTTATATTTATTTACAGAAGAAACTCATTAGACCAATGACAAATTCCAGGCCACCAAGTAAATGTAAAAATATTTTCCGAATGCTAAAAATGAATACATTTACATGTATGTACTTATAAAAAATCTTTAGCTGGGTTCATAACATTAAAGATGAATTACCAGCAAAATCTAAATTTGACCACTGCTAAAATACTAGAAATTCTAATGATTTTAAACTTCCCAAACACCATCTAACTTTATTTTAAAGAAGTCCACAATATTCAGGTTTGAAATTGTATAACAGGCTACTCAGTGATTATAAGAAGTTACATATTAGTCAGTTAGAGAGAAAGAATAAAAGGTAGCATTATTGATATAACATGATAATTAATGAATTTGACTAAGCCCTGTAAATTAGTTAATAGTTAAATTAAAAAAGCAATTATGTTAGTTAAGCCTGACTACATGTAACCATGTTCTTGTTTTTGAGTAGATGTTGAATTCTGACAAGGCAACTGTTCTGATATTGTAATACAATGTGTTGTCCTAATAGATTATGTTTATGTCTACTTTAATTTGCTATTTAAACTCATGACAAAAAGTAAGAGGCTAACCCATTTAATATAACAAAGAACTCATTAATGACTTACTCTTGTCATATATTGTGTCCGATATGACAGGTATCAGCGGGATAGTGAACTTGCCCGGTTCAGCACCTTCTAGGAACGCCTGGAAACTAAGTCTTACTGCGTTCAAGTCTATTGAACCTGGTTGTGTCCTGTGTGGGAATCCAGCTGGAACAAATTGTACCAAAATTTATATAACTAGTCCAATTTCCTTTCAGGAGCTGTAATAAAGTCTACACAAATATACACACAGAATTTAAAGGTTTAGCTGTTAAATAATAAAACAATTTGATTTGTTCACCCATTGCCAACCGCTTGCGATGGTCACTTGCGTCGCAAGTGATTAAAAAACAAACTACAAGTTAAAAATACATGTTATGAACAGATCCAGCTAATGTATTATGATCTCTGGCAAACTTTAATGTGCATAGCATGACAGAATAAACGCCATGTAATAGAGTGTCTTAAAGACAATAAAAACGTATGGAACATGCAATGTTTTCAATAAATACAAATTTTAAATATTTATTTGTGGTATGTTAGGTGTAACAGCAAGAATATCTCTCTTGTTAAAAAATAATCAAAAATTGGACTGATTTCCAAATTAAAAGCTTTAGTAATTTAAGTTGTTAATGGAGAAGTTATGAGGAATATTATAACAAAAAGGTTTATAACTAATAACAACTAATTACAATTAAATTAAAATGTAATTGATGGGGAAATTTAAATTTGTATGGGGAGTAATATACCAAGGGAAAATATGTACCATGAAATTAAAGTCAAGCTAAAAGATGTGCAATTTATCAAAAATACAATAGAAAAAAATAATCCGTAGCACAAAGTAAAAGATTTAAATTTAAAATAATTAAATTATCAAAGTAAATATTCAAAAGTAATTAACATAACAAAAATTAGCATAGCAAACATAGGAGGCACCTTCTCAAAACCTTTCCTGGTGGTAATACCAAGCAGAAAGAAATGGATAGAAGGAAGAAGGCCTCTCCCCAAGTATGAGCTGGAGCACACTGACGGCTCAAAAACAAAGAGGAGTACAGGTGCAGGAATGTGTCCTGCAAATGGGGAAACACCTTTCAGTATTCCAAACAGAAGTAACGGCTTTACTGGAATGTGTCAGAGAAAACTCAGATTCAGGCACACAAATAAAGAAATCTGTATATACTCGGGCAGCTTTGATAGTTCTGAGCTCATGTGAGTTCAGGTCAAAACTATTCTGGGAATGTGTCAAGTACGCAATACAACTAATGGAGCCCAACAAGATCTCGCTCTGTTGGGTACCAAGGCACATTGGAATAGGTGGAAATAAGTGTGCAGATAATCTGGCAAATAAGGCAGCAGCTACCGAACTCATATGACATGAACCGTTCTGTGGCATATCAAAGGCAACAGCTATGCAGGCTGTTGACGACTGGGTATGACTAGAACACGGAAAGAAATGGAGGAGCATCCCAGCCTTGAGGAGGAGTAAACTCTCACTTCTTGGCTCATCTACAAAAATTGCATCTGACATTGTTACGATGATAAAATGCAATGTAAACAAGGTGGTAGCTCTGCTCTAATCACAGGACATGGCCATCTTAGAAAACACATGAAGAGAATGGGCCTTTTGTCTGGGAACCCAAAATGCATAAAATGTAGCCTGCACGAGGAAACCACAGAACACCTGATCTATGAGTATGAGAGACTCAAACAGGTGAGTTATAAGACCTTTGGAAAACTTAACCCTGGAACTGGCAGAAGGCCATGCATGGCCTTCTCTCAGGCGCAAAACGCAACAATTTCACACATTTGCGAAAATTTGCATATATTTGCATAATCGATAATTTAACCCACTTAGAATCATCCAATCGTTATAAAACTGGCACCATTGGAAAGGAAATGAATTAAACTTTAATTTTTGTATTTACAACTTTTTCGTAAAACGTATATTTACATACGTAATCATCGTTTTAAAATATGCACATCGGTCTACAGCGCTTTCCGTGCGCGAATCTCCATACAATTGTACTGTTATTTCCACTTCTTCAACGTTTAAGACCATCTAAACTAATATTTCTTTGGCAATTATAACGATACCATTGGATTCGTCAAGATTTTATCTTTCTGTTGGTGTCTTCCAATCAGATGTCACTATAAAATTAGTAATTTTCCTAACAATTACTGTAAACCCTTGCGATTGGACGTTTCTCAACCAATGAAACAGCCCATTTGTCAAGTCATTTTACGCCTACCATATCAAATGTTTTGACAGATTTCTTTACACCATTTTGTACAGCAAAGTCTGAAGTTTGTAACCGTGTTTAAATAATCCAGAAATAACCGGTTTTTGTCTGTCTAGACGACAATTGAAATGTACAGAATTAGGACGTTCTGGTGAGAAAGTCTGGCGCGTGGGTTCCCACGGTGTTTATATGACGCATGCATATCGACTGCCGACTCATCATGAGATTGATGTCATTTTGTTATTCAAATAAATATAACTCAAACACTTTTGTGAACTAAGGAAAGACAAGTATACCGTTCTTTTCTTTGATTTATCCTCTACACTTTGTTATAATAATATTTCATTTTTGGGCAAAGCATATATTAGTAAATGACGTTACAATCTAGGCCTAGGTTTGTTACCAGTCGTGTACTTGGAACATAAAAACTGTTTTTATCAAAATAAAAAATTTGAAATTGATAAATGTTTTTATACAGTTCTATTTAGAACTAAATTACGAAACTTTTTTACATTTATGAAAAAAATTACAAAAAATTTTTACTACTTTTCATGTAGGCCTAAAGTTGAACTTTTTCCTTTCGTTACTGAACATTTTTTGTTTCTTGAGCTAATAACTTTTACAATTTCAAAATAAACTGATTTTTAGTGGCATATTTGAATTCTTTGAAGTTTCTTCTACAAAAAAGCTATTGAACACTTTTGGATTGGGGTTCATTTACTATTTTTGGCGAATTTTTAAAAATATGCTTGCAAAACGCTAAAAACGGGCAGGCCAATTTTAGCTTTAACCATGCCGCTTCTAGGGTTAACAAAGGACAGAGCATCCCCAGGTAAAGCTCGTCAAAAGGATTCATAAGTTCACTGAGCTTATGAACCCTAAAAAGAGTAACTAGGGGTTTAACACCCTTAATGTGGGGGCGCAATAAGCCCTTGACGCTGATGTGCATAAGGTTTGGATCGCCCACCTACTAAGAAGACACAGGAGGTAAACCTGAGTTGAAAAAAATGCACGGAAATCAAACCCCATGAATAAAAAAAGTGCACAATAATTTATCACTTCGCATCTTTCCATAGAAGTCGTCACGCCCACCTATCCGCCTACCCGCGTGAAGTAAAATTTACATTTATAAGTTCCAGAAGTTGGCCAAATAGATTTTTTAAAGTTGAAAACAACATTCAGAGTGGTTTATAGATTCGTAAAAGTATTTTTTTCATCGTTAAATTGTTAATTCAAAGTAAAAATTAGTTTGAATTGTGAAGCTGTGAGCGTATGTTTAATCAACGAGTTTAAGTACTACGTAAAGTGAACAATTCTCGGTACCACAAACGAACACTAACTATTATAATTTTAATCTTTTACAATAATTTTGTCTGCATTTTAAAATTAATAACAGTCATGTATTTATAATTTCTCATTATTTAGACTTATGTATTAAATGTTTATTTGTATGTATTTTAAAGTAGTTAAAAGTTTCATTAAACAATCATAATCAATTTTCAAGTCTCGCTGAATTTCATTTCATAGACCTACTATTCATTAGTAAGTACTTTACATGCACTTAATTATAGTACAATATTTAAGGTTAGGAAAAAGTGAAACAATCTGTGAAGTTGTACGCAGTGTTTCTTGGCGAGACACATTAGTCATTAGGTTATGAAGGCAGTGGCACATTAAATTTAACCTTTGGATAATCTCCATAGATTACTTGGATGTAGAGGGTGTGACGCCATAGATTTGCTTAGTATGTGTCGCCTAGTGTAGTAAGTGTATTTTTAATCAAAGATTTTCAAGGTCACTGATGTGTTTTTAGTATGAGTTATGAAATAACTACAGATCATTCAAAATTTATCTTCATTTTTAAATTTTACAATGTTCTGTAACCTAGACATTTATAAAAGTCAGAGGTTAAATAGATTATACAGTTATTTTTTTTAATTAAAAAGACACAGCGACATTGCAGAAAAAAGTGCGATGTATAAAGCTACAGTTCAAAATAATACAAACTTCGGGTTAAATCCTTTTAAAAAAATGGTTTATTCGAACATTTACAGATTTCACACTTACTGACATGACACCAACACTGATACAGCAACAGTAGCGATAGTGGTAGACTTCTTTGAAATTTAAATACTTGAAGTCCATATGGACAAGACCGAGTAGTGTTATCAGTATTTCACAAGTTTTACCTTAGTTGTCAGCCACCTTTTGTGCATTCTCTCTATCAATCTACTAAATATAAGAATATTTCATGCCTGCTTTATTCTGAGTATTTTATTTTTATTGTCATCGTAGAACTTATCCCACAAACAGGGCTTACTTTCAACAAGTTCAATTAAAATTAATCATATTATTAGCCAGAGAAAAACAGAATATTATTAAACAGAGAAAAATATTTTCTTAAATCAAAGGATATTTATTTTATAAATTAAAACTTTCAATAGACACCTTATATGTAAATCAAACTGAGACGATATCGTACTGATGAAAATGGGACACCTGCAACGACACGACACCTACATGTCGCGCTATGTGTGAAAACTACTCTTAAGTTTAAGTTAGTTTTCATGACCGCCAACATCGTGCCAATATCGGATCGGTATCGCATGTCACTAAGTGTGAAATCAGCCATTAGTCACCATTTGTGTAAACAAATAAAAGGTGTAACAGTTTAGGCATTTAGATTCACTGAAAGCACACTATTTCGCACCTAAACAATATATCTTTAATAATAAAAGCAAGGTTTGTCTATCTGTATGTGTGTTTTATGTCTGTATATGATTCCCAGCAAAGATCTGAAATATTTACCATATATATATGAACTAAATGGACCCGAAGTGCCCTTGATTACGGATTTTTTATTTATGCATATGTTTCTGAGCTAGGTTATAAGCAAAAAATTAGATTTTTAAAGAAGAATTTTTATGAAGAACATGTCTGGATAAGTTATTTATTGTGTTTTGGTAGCTTAGATTCTCTGCTTAAGTTATCTTCGATCAAAGTTCATTAGTAAACTGTAAATACAAGCTTGTGCTTTAACAAGGTCTGTCCAGTAAAACTGGAATACAAAAATCGAGGATGTCAAGGCCTATACAAATTGAATGTTTGTATTTTATAATAGTGTATACGATAGTCACAGGAAAACTATATTTTTAGTAGTTAATTTAAAACTATATTTTTAGTAGTTAATTTCTACACAAGTTTGTATATAAATAATTCAAAGATCTAATCAAAAGTAATGACTAAACTTGGATATACATTACGGTCAAACTTCGATTTTTACACTTTTAGGGGAAAGTACAAAATAAATGTAAACTGTGAGAAACGCTTAATACAATTTGTTTTTAAGGTACATAAAAAGTTGAAACATCATTTAAAAAAGAATGGCAAATGTCCACAAAAAAAACCCTCAATTTAAAATACAACGGAGAATGTCCATTAAAGAAATGAACATCCGAATACAATTTGTACTAATTTAAAGAAATACCGGCACTATAACGACATTAAAAAATACAATGCCACATGTTCGCTACAGAAAGCAATGCTCGAAAACAATTTGCGCTAATTTTATGAAATATTCCCGTTTCACATTATTTTAAACTAAACGGCAAATGTTCGCAATAGTAATCAACACCTGAATTTTACAAAACAACAGCGTTGCATCCTCTTTTAAAATACAACAGCAAATATCGTACGATTTGCGCTAATTTTGTGGAACACAATTAAAAATTGTTTTAATATAACCGCCATTGTTAGAATATAATTGATCATACTAATCTTTGAAGAGAAGATATTTTTTTTAAATGTACGAGTCAGATGATTGACCTTATAGAGTCAAGTGATAGTAAATTATGTGTAATTATTTATCAGATGAAACTGACGATGATTTGGTTACTGAACAGAACGTTAGGCCTATTCTACTACAGACTGTGGATAGTTTGCCAACAGTAGTGTTTTAATAATAAGTGTTTATGTGAAAACTTGGTTACCTTCTAAAAAACTGTAAAAATACGTTGTTAAATCATTGATATATATATGTAGTCTTAGAATGTATATAGTTTAGGAAATGTAGAGACATAATCAGTAAAATAGACAAAATTATCCAGCACTGGAGCGAGGGTAGGACAGCCTGTAACAAAATTTTGGACAAAGGATAAAACCTGTATCAAATTTCGGACAAAGGAAAACAGTAAAACAGCGTCCATTGTTGTGCATTGTTCTGGAAAACATATTTTGAATGGCCACCATTTTAAAATGGATTATTGGATTAGGTATGTTACTTTACATTAACTAGGTCTTAACGTAATTAACAATCGTGTAAAGTTTGAAATCAATCAGTTAACTGTACCACTAACCAGAAAGACATACACACACACACACCTGATGGCAATATGTGTTGAAAACCCGGGGTCTGGCCCGGGTGACGAGGTAACCGGGTGAAGGGTGGCCTATTGTACATTTCATTAAATTTCCTAGCCCGCGACCTAGTTAAAACTCCAAGTGGCGATTCAACAGGTATATGTTCAACTTGTTTATTAGTAACAGGGATATTATAATCAACTTCGAGTTCTTTTTTCATAATGATATTACTTCTATGATATTTAGCTAATAGGACTGTCTGCTAGCTATATGTTCAAGACTTTCAATTACTTTACATTTAAGGTACTTTCCCGGTTAATGATTTTTGCCTCTTCCCAAATGAATTTCCAGAATATATTTGTTCTGCAATTATCAATTAATCCACTTGGCCTAACCGCACACTATTTTGAAGTTTTTTATTCTAATATTTAAAGGTATTTTTGTCTTGCCAATATACTTCCTACCACACCCACATTTAATACTGCAAACATTTGTTTTGTGTGTATAATTAACTTACTTTTAAAAGGATCCACTCTAATTTCCTCTCTCACTCTCAAAGCTTCTTCTATGTCTTTCTTTTTTACACATTGTATTCCCAGATTAGCAAAACTTAACGTCATTGTTTCATTATTCACTTCCATAGTACAGACACCTTTCTTACAACCCTCTCTACCGACCAGATTGTGTGGATGCGGTCGGTGGGGAGGATCTTTGGATACACAGGATACGACCACGACTGCACGTCCTTTGTAACCTGCAATCTGAAAACAAAGACAAACAAATTAATTGTACTCTCTGCCCGCATACAAACATAATACAGTAGACTCTCAAAATCCGGACTGCTAATTGGGAATATTTTTTTTTGTTATCACAAAAAAATCGGTAAAACCCACGACGCTCCATGTTTCAACGAAATTGACGTTGTTTATGATTCACAAGGTAATGGAAATTTCCGTGCGGATTTGTTAGTTATGTTAGTAGTAAGTTTTTTTTAGTTTGCTGCAATAAATCTCAAAGGATTAAATTTTCATTCCTTATGTTTTATAAATAAATTTCCGTATAGAACAGTAATGTAAACCGTTCAGTACTTTTTATTAAAACCGTTCAGTACTGTTCACAAATTTAATTTTTCATTTCTGTGTTTTACTTAATTGCAGTCCAGTAGGCTACTGTATTATGTACTTAAAACCTTCGCAAGCTTAGTAAATTTACTTAAACCTTAACTAACATTTATTTAATAAAAAATTGTTTTATTTATAACTTTAGTTTAATTTAGGATTAGCTTTTTAACCTAGAGCCTAACCTTACCTGAATAGTGGGAAAAGTTTTGTTCTCCGGTGTACTATTAACACCAGGTATACTCCCAGCAGAACGGCCTTCACACTCATACCTAAACCTGAGAGCCTTTGACGCCGGTTGTTCTATTATCTTTATGTATGGCACTTTTGGCCCTCTATTTGGATCCATCATTGTAGTTCCAAAATCTGGATCCGTTTCTATCACCTCAACTGGAAAACAAACAAACTGTAATTAGCCATATTATAGAAAAGTGTTTGATTTGGATAGCTTTACTCATTGTGATACTAAAAGAAATAGAAAATTACAAAATTCTATCTTACTATCTAAAATCACTTCAAAGTACTTCACTGTGTACATTAAATTAACAATGTATTGAAAAATGTTCAAATTAAATTTTAAATGATTATACTATTAATAAAGAGTAGTCGCCTATGTATAGGCCTACACAGTGTTGGGTATAAGTATGGAACATACATTTTATCTGAGTTTCTCAGACAGAAGAACGCTACAAATGGCATTGGATAAATTTGGATCTGGACTATCTACAGGGCTTACCAAAAACTCATATCCAAGTAAACAGGGTGGGCAAAACGCTGCAAAAAGGAAATGTTTCAATATTCACTACCATTATATTTACATTCAGGCTTACATATTATTTTATGTTTTCATTTAGATTTACAAAAATTACATAAGATACCGTCGCTTAACTAACATTTCAGTAACTTTACAGGAGGGACAAAAAAACCACATATAATGTGTATTTAAAATAATACTATTTTTGTTTTTAAAACAACATTTTGGGTACTTTTTTACAATCGAAGAAAAGAAATCTTTTTGAAGTTAATAAATTTCCTACGTTAGTTAGGCGGTGTTGGTGCTTTATTGAGTTGCAGATAGGCGGAATTGGAGCTTAACGAATTATAAAAATACCTGAATTACGGTACTAGCATGTAAATAACTGTAGTTAGGCGATATTGTCTTTATAGACCCTTAGTAGTTTGGCGGTTTTTGTATAAAAATTCTGTAGATAGGCGGTATTGTGTCTTGGCAGTCTGCTTTGTGTATTTGGGCGGTTCTGTGCAATTGTGCTACTATCTCCAGGATTTTTGCTTTTTTAATTAGTCGATGCGAATCGTCCACCAGAATGTGTTGGAACCAAAAAGTCCAATTTTGTTAAAAATGTCAGACAGAATTATTCGCTAACCAACGATATATCTCCTTGAATATTTTAGATAAATATGTTTTAATTGTAATTATATGAACAGAGATGGGAGTAACAATAATTGAAAAAGAAACAATTTGACCATTGATAGTTTTTACCCGGAAAAATAATGAAATTAAATATTTTGGAAAGGGAGGTAACACTATTTACTTTAATTGGATTTTAATTCAATAACAACAGATTATTCAGACATATGCCACCATTTATGTGTTAAAATCAATACTCGGTGTCTCGGCAATATAATTTGACTCTCGTTATCTAGTGTTTAAGAGTTCTAGACGTACGTGAAAGAAAGCTATAATAATAAATTTATACTAAAATAACACCAATAACATTAAACAACCAATCACAAAACTAAAACTGAGAAGTCGAAGCATATAACAAACACAGTACAAATACAGCAAATGCAAACAAATGAATGCAAAAATGTGTTGACAGAACACGGAATGGCAGATCCAGGGAGATGAGGAGAGTGGCTAACCAGTTATGGGAGTGGCCTATTGAACTTTCTTTAGTAATCTAGCCCTGGCTAAAATAAAACAATACATGCCGAACCTATAAGAAAAGTAACTTATACAGAGGTAAAATAATAACGGCAGTTGATTCATATTCCCAAAACGTCGTGTAATCATTTTAACATCGGGCCACTCTCGCGGCGATCTAACAGAAAAAAGTGCTAGGCTAAAAAATACATCTAGCGCATCTAGATGGGTTGGCACCACCCCCAGCGTCCGACCCTATCATAATTTTGTTCTTTCTGTATCACTCAAACTTCATTAGTTTTAGAGAGTCTAGTCATCGCACATTTCGCCCGCTTTCAACTAGTCTCGACAGTTATGTCATGCAAAATGCCACCTTAGAGCAGTAGACTGCACGTCGCATGTGGTTACATTGTATAGGATTACTGTGTTTTGCTAAATTTTTATGTTTCTTGGTTACTGTAAATCCATGAAACAAAATTTTGTATTGCGAAGTGTTGTGTTTCTGATTTTTGTTTAAATTTGTTGAATTTCTTTGTATCTCTGAGGACATTTAGCATTTTGTCTTCTATCATGTAGTGTTGTGTTTCTGTTTTAAATTGGCTATATTGTGAGTTTCTTTGTAACTGCAAGAACATTAAACATTTTTTATTGGTTCACTGATATTTGAACAAAATTTTGTGACGGTTCAGAACGGTCGGCCCTGTCCACCACTTTAAACTTGACATAAAAAAGTCTTAGAACGAGATCAATTCTTGCTATTTTTATTTCATCCCTCTCCCCCCCCCCCATCCAGAGCAGTTTTAAATGGTTTGTTCTGACAATCGGAAAATCTAGCGATGACTATGCAAAAACATCACGCCTCGCCACTGGCTCTGCACCAGTAAAATTACTAATTTCTTTATTTACTAACCGATTGATTTAATACACGTCATCACAAATATAACACCTCAACTACTCGGAGATGAAATAATGATTTTTATAATAGGTTGGGATACTGCTTGGCGCATAGTGGCAATCACTTTTAACAAGTAATTTAAATAAAGATGTGTTTATTAATTCTTAAGTATTGCACAAGTTGAAATAAAATAACAGATCATAGCTGAGGTAACTTTTAACAATAGACAATTTACTCATTCCATCCGTTGGAGGAAAATACAATCAGTTAAATCTTTGCAATACACTAAATTTATTGTAAAAGAAAGTCTATACGAGTATGTTATAAACTTTAACAGCTTCAACTCAGATATTAAATTTCAGCTCAATAGATTAGCTAGCAGAATTCGAACCTGTGACCTTAAAAAAAAATCTATAAAGTTGTACTTTAAAATTTGTTATACATTGATATATAACTTCTTGGGTAGAAAATTTCTGATTTTTGGCACCAGTGTATTAAGTCCATTAAAAGTCAATATTTAAAATGGGAATCCCAATTAACAGTTTTAAATGAAACACCATGAAAAAAAGTACAGTGGACGCTGTTAATTGTAATCATGGATAATGTAATCAATTGTTGGTTAATGTTATCACTTAAAGTCCAAGTACATGAAAGTACTTTCTTAGAAATAATAGTGAATCAAATGAATAAATTATTAACTAGGGATGCCTGTAGGCGAAACCACACAGGCTTGTGAACTCAACTGCTTCAATAAAATAATTTGTTAGGCCTAATACAAATTTTTTAATTTTTGAAATATAAATTTTGGTTTTTTTATTAGTTGATATAATGATAGAATTCTCTTTTAGCATTACCCATAGTTAATGACGTGGGCATAGAGAATATGAAGCTCCTTTTTTTTATTTTGAATTTTTTATTTTTTGTATAACTTTTTAGGTTTTTTAAACTCATTAGCAATAGTTAAAAAGTCTTTTTAATTCATTACGTGTTCGATCATAGCTGAACTTTTATTTGTTTTTCGCATTCTATGAAAATTAAAAGTTGGGTTTAATAGTAATCCAGCGAGAGTTTTTTTACTCACGGTCGATTTTAATAACATTTGTAGAAAAAGAGATATCAACTTGAAATTTAAGTGGTTCATCCTTCAAACCATGTAGATTGTCCCTGCAAAACTGTATCCAAATTGGTCAAGCAGTTTGGGAGGAGAAGAATTTACAAAAATTGCACGAATGCAGGGAAAGAGGGCTTCGCCCAATAAGTACTACCGCACACATCATAATTCCTTAAATGATTTAAAACAGTACCGATATTCCTTGCTCTTGTCTCGAGATTACAATTCTGGTTCATTTGTGTCCATAAAACTCGACAAATTTTATTTAATAAATTCTCACGTGTTCCTAAACCTTAATTCGCCCAGTCAAGATAATTGGTTTTAAACTCGACACTAAGCGACTTTTGCTTCGGACCCTCGATTTAGTTCTACAACCAACTTCGGATATAAACTTTTAATATGAACATAAAATATTATTAAACCTTGTTTTAAAATTATAAACCCTCTTGTCTTCCATGATAACAACACTAATAACAAAAGCTGACAGTAGTGGAAGATTTATCAACATTAATCATGATAGCTTACTGACAATGTTGCCAGAACTATAAACAATAAAGATGAAACCTGACAGTGTTGCCAGACCTATCAATACTAACTACAAGAGCTTACTGACAGTGTTGTCAAACTTATCAGCAATACTGATGAAAACTAACAGAGAATGTTACCAGATCTATTTACATTATTCACAAAAGCTTAACAGAATATGGTGTTGCCTGACCTATCATGAACAATAATCATGATAGCTACGGTTTGACATGTCGATTTTTAGAGGGTTACCCAAAGCTAAATCACATTATTATATTATAAAAAGTGCCTATTCTCGTCTCAAAGTAGTAAAATTTAAAATAGAAAATGGAGAGAATCAAATTATGTTAACATCATTCACTAGGTCGAAGAGTGTTGGTAAACATTACTGCTTCGGATTTATTTCTTTGTGGACAAATCGTAGAATTTATGTAAGCCGAGTGAAATAGTGAAATTTCGCTAAACAAAGAGTCAGGCGATGAATGTAAAAGCAAATGTTTTAGTGATATATTTGATGGTCGTAATAACACATGGGAATGGGGTTAGTTTTATTGTTTCTGTTAGTAGCAAAACTGCATCAACTTCTAATAATAATCAACAAAAAGATGTTGAATCTGAAATTACAATTATTACAAGGGAAACAAATCCCACAAATAAACGACAAAAAATAACATAATGACAAGATAACCCAATAGGCCTAGTACCTGATAGTGCAAATTGGACTGACAATAAATTCAACCACATCATCCATGGTTGGTTTCTCCGTGCTTTAGGATTTATCACAGAAAAATAAAAACTTTTCCTTTGTTATGTACCAGAAATACCAGAAATAATGTGATAATAAATTCATTTATTTGAGTGTTTATGATAAATACTATGTTTTTAAATGTGATTATACAAAATAAATAATAATAAAAATTAAATTAAAAGTTTTAATTGCTAAAAACCATAGGCCCTACTAATTTCTAGAGATTGTGAAGGGATAAATCATATAGATAATGACTACGAAGTTTATTAACGTAAATAAAGCTTAATAAAATGACCTAGTCCAAGCGTGAAGTGGAATACAGTATGACCCGAAAAGGTTATCACTGCATTAGCCAGCACTGCACCCACCGGTTTGCCATTGATGATTCATATCATACCACAAGCATCTTGGAACTCCCATCTCTTAGTTTCTGTTATTCTCATGAATAAAGCTATTGATTGGTATGGGTTTATACACACATCCAAAAAGTCTAGGGATATTTTTAGTTTTGAAAACAGGTAAAAACCAAGTTTCACTTTCTTATCTAATCTACTGTTTATAATGATCGGCTTTCAATAGATTCCTAAACTTGGACTCTTCAGTTGATGTGCAACCCTGGATTTCTCATCAATATTCATGCTCTTTTATTATCACTTAATCTCACAGATAATCAATTGGCGTCATTTGTGATTCTAGTGGTCAACATTCTCTTTAGTTTTTTTGCAGACAAATCATACAATCACATTTGGGGTCTTGTCTAGAAGAGGCCCGCCACTATATTTTTATGTTGGAAAATACGCAATGAGTCTTTTACAGAAATCAGTGGGAAAACGGGTCTTTTTTAGAGAAGGACTGTCATGAATGTGAATGCAGGTAAAAATACTGCGACTCAAGACTATAAGTTTAGAACTTCAGGCTATTTTTTTTTTATTTGCTTGCACAGTCTTTAGTAACAGTAAGTTTACCTTCATTCAAGTATACAAAAAAAAATAGCCTGAAGTTCTAACTTATAGTCTTTAGTCAAAGTATGTTTATATTCATGGCGGTCCTCTTCTAAAAAAAGACCCATTGCTTATTTTTCAACATAAAAATATAATGGCTGGCCTCTTCTAAACAAGACCCCACATTTCAGTTATGGTTTGACTATTATAGCTCTTGCATCACTGAAGATGGCGACTTTGTCGTTGAAACGCGTTTGAGTTAATGAACGTGAGATTTTGTGTCCAAGGTTTGTTCTATCAAGTATACCTCGTCACAAGTCAAGCTCAATATTTATTTATACTATCTCGTAATTTGTGTCTTGTTAACGAATTGTCCATTGCGAGCAAAGCAAATCAGTGCACGATTGTAGGCCGCAAGGCCGAGGTGCAAACTCGCAAAACAAGTTTTTCCACTGCGAGCAAAACAAAGCAGCGCATGAGTCGGGGCTAGAGGCTGAGATGCAAAGAACTACTAATATATTCGTACATACAGGCAGCTATTGAACGTCTTTGTGAGTAGACCAATTTCCCAAATAGTTGGTTGAATCCAATATAGGCCTTAAAGAATTTCTTCAGTCTCCATACCTCCAAAGAGGTAACAGGTCACTATCTGAACACCAGTAATTATATGTAAGATTTCTACATTTCTGTCATGGTTAAATGTATTAAGACTTCACGTGCTGACAACCTGTATAAACTTTAATGCAGCCCTAAATCTTTAACTCAAACTTAAATTTATTTACTTTTTAGAAGACATTAAAATGTTAAAACAGAAATATATTTTGAATAAAATGTGTATTTATAAAATGTATACACTTTGTCTATTTTTAAAACTAAACAAAGGTTACTCTAAGGAAGGTCATTCACCTTTTCACATTTCTAAGGTTATTTTCACTTACAGAATATTATGCTAGAGAAACTTATGTAACCAATAATTTAGAACTGACATTAAACTGTTTTTGTTGTACTTTGTTGCTTTTTGTTCTGCTTACTTTATTTAATTATTCTGGTTTTTCCTATCAACTAAATAGAATGGAAAATTGCTCAGTTTTCAAGTTAGACTTTGGACTGCATATCTGGCAGCCTTACTAAAGTTATGCAATTAGCAACAGTAACTTTGTTTACACATTTTAATGAAGTCTGAACTTATCCGATAAAAACGTAAGCTTGCCTTGAAAACAATGACCGAAAAAATGTCCTCCATTTAAGTGAGTTGGTCGCACTGCTGTAACGCTTACACTTCTTGCAATAAGTGTGAGTATGTAACAATTTGTGCAGACAAAAGTTGTAGATAATATTTAGAAGCTTACAATAACTTTGATTTTTATAATGCTATTGCTTAATGTTATAAAAAACCTTTCAAACAATTTTTTTAACTACATTATTAGTTGTAGTTACTTTAAGAAGATGTAATATTATTTATAATAAAAGACCTAACATGATTTTTCTGTATAAAAAATCACTTTCTTTATTTCTTTTTATTCCCTTAGTCCCTTGTTTTTGTGGTTTGGGGTTTCATTAATCAATGTAATGGGGTTACCATCATATGTAGTCGACTCATGAGTAAATAGGTTTAAGCTATATGGGCGTGTTAGTGTTTTCTGTTTATTATGTAATCGTTGTGTAATTAAGTGTAACTATGTGTAAGTGCTTGTTCAAATGACGAAGGCAAACCTGATAATAAACTTGAAAATGGCTGAATAGTCGAAATGGCCATCGTTTAGCAACAAAAATGGAATGTTGAAGACGTTAAATCCTATATATAACAATCAATGTAACTTAAAAATAGACTACTTTTTTAGAACTCTTTAGACTTTTATCATACTACTGGAGATGTTATGCAAAAAAAACTGCTTCATCGGCTCTCAAAGATCTTCCAGTTTTTGCATCATCTGTGGCTCAATGATATGAACAAATTTTCTCGACTTTTTTACAAGTTCGCTGACTATTTTTTTCGTTTCCCTGACCGTAGGAACCCTATAGTAAATGCCAATGTAAGCTTGCTGTGCGTACTGGCTACACCCCTGGACCTTATAGACCAGGCAAAGTAATGAAAAATAAATACATTTTTGCCTACAGCTCCGATTTGGATGCAATTTTCTGCATTTTGTTCAGAAAAATACAAGGAAAAAAGTCTCCAGTTTCGGGAGAAAGTGGAAATGCATCACGGTTGCATAAAGTGCATCTAAAAATGCATAATTTTTTTTGAAATCTCAAAAAAATAAATAAATGAAAAGCCACGAAAATCGGTGCTCTGTGGTTTATGACGGCGCTGATCTCATTTCTGATCATGCGAAATGCCCCCAGGGGGGGGGGGGGGGGGGGGGGCTCTAGGCGATATGCATAATCTTTTATGAAAACGAGAAGACATTATAAAATTTTCAGAGGAAAGAGAAAGAATAAATTTTCCAAAAATTCTGTTTATTCTGTACTAGTAACAAAAATCTGGAATAGTAAATACAAACATACGTAATGTATAAAATAAAAAATTCTCATATACACAATTCTTGATTTCCACAATTATTTATAAGCCGCCCTTATCATCGTCGACTTCTTCCTCACTTTCGTCGCTGGCATCCATTTCGCCTGATGGGTTTGAGCTATTGTGCCTAAACAATTCTTACAAGAAATTGTGCAGGCAACGTTATGTTATGCACAGCCTGTAGTGCAGACGCAGGAAATCATTTTCATGGTTGTTGGTGGGACTACATCCTGCGTCATGGTGACTGGCTGAAGCGCCCCATTATCCAACTCTCTGTCGTCGTAACCTCACAAATTTCCCCCATCCTCCGATGTGCACCGGGGGTGTTTCGCTTTGTCAGAAATGAGATCAGCCCTCCCAAAAACCCCCGAGTACCGATTTCCGCAAATTTCATCCATTTTTAGAGGTTTCAAAAAAATTATGCACTTTTAAATGCACTCTATGCTCCCACGATACATTTCCGCTTTCTCCCGAAACTGGTCAGATGTAGACTTTTTTCATGGTTTTTTCCTAAACATGATGCAGAAAACTCCAAAGCATCCAAATCGGAGTTGAGGCGAAAATGTATTTATTCAGGTCGAAATCATACTAGTTTGCCTGGTCCATTAACTCGGCACATAAACATTTCTAATAAGCATAGCAAGCCCAAACACCAAGCCACAACACATATGTATACTTACTGACATCACTTATATTGATCGCACCAGTTTCCGTGTCCATTCCGCTCAAACTGACACGACACCACCGCTAGCCTGCAAAGTGAACCCATAACCTCACACACATGTAAAGCATACAAGTAATGGCCCCACAGCAACATTAGGAGTAAAGCTATAGATATCAATAGTTTGATAAACAAAATTGAAAAAAATATTTCACAGATTTGAAGGTGGACTTGTGTTTACTAAAATACAGATTTGAAGAAAATTGGTAACGTTTGAAGCAATATTTGATAGAAAAAATTATATTAGCTAGATGGGAGCTTAAAAATATACTATAACAGATATAAAGCAATAGATTTGGCAACATGTGAAGCAATATTATAAAGTTAAATTTAGACCGAGGGTTGAAAATTTACTTTAACAGATTTAAAGTGATGTATTTGACCAGTTTTGAAGCAAAATATTAAAAAAAAAAGGTTTTACAAATATACTTTAACAAATTTAATCAATATATTTGGCATCGTTTGACTTAATATGTGACAAACAATAATAAACAGAGGAGAAACAAATACATTATTAAAGATTTAAAGCAATATATTTAGCAACATTTGAAGCAAAATATGTGAAAAACAATATTAAAGGAGCTTTTACAATATTAAAGCAATATATTTAGCAACTTTTAAAGCAAAATAAGTAAACAATATTAAAGGAAGCAAGATTTTACAAATATACTTTAAACAATTTAAATCAATTTGGCAACATTTGACGTAATAGCCTATGTGACAAACAATATTAAACAGAGGAGGTGTTTACAAATTTTCAGATTTAAAGTGATATATTTGGCTACATTTGAAGCAATATTTGACTAACTTTAATTTAGATAGGCAGTTAAAAACATACTTTAACAGATTCAAGCAATATGTTTGACAACTTTTGAAGCATAATGTGTAACAAACAATATTAAAGGAAGCAGGATCATATAAATAAACTTTAAAAAATTTGAGTCAATATATTTGGCAGCTTTTATGTGACAAACAATACTAAACAGAGGAGGTGTTTTACTAATATTCTATCACAGATTTAAAGCAACATATTTGACAACTTTTGAAGCAATATTTGACATACTTAAATTTAGATAGTACGCAATTAAAAATATACATTAACAAATTTAAAACAATGTATTTGACAACTTTTATAATGAGATGTCTAACAAACAATATTAAGGGAGTACAAATTAATATACTTAAAAGATTTAAATCAATTTACATTTCAAGCAATATTTTACAAACAAAATTAAAAGTATATGGATTGTTGTAAATATTCTTCAGCAAAAAGTATACTTTATAATATAAAATTAAATATATTTGACCCATTTATTTGCAGCTATACATTCATATGGCTTATAAGACTTTTGCATGGCTTTAAAGATTTTTTAAATGAATGTAGGATATACATTTTTTGTGTAGATAATGCATAATTAGTTATAATATTGTCAGTAAAAAATTAATTGATTTGTATTTGCTTTGTAAAATATAATTCATAATTTGATTTGAGTGAAAGGCCTACCACATGTATCTTACGCAGTAAAGCACAAAGATTGAGTACATAAATTTGTTTCATCCCAGCATAGTTATTTGTGGTTGATTTTATACAATTACTGAACCACTATACTTTAAAATAGGCTGTAAATAATAAATTCACGATCAAAGTTATCACAGGAAATTTGTTTACGATTATTTATTTTAAAAAACTGTAAAACAGGGTCAATGTCAGTGGTGCAGCAGAATCCACAAGAAATTAATGATTTTAAAGATCATTAAACCCTATCAAGATGTTATTTCACTAAGTGTGACAGTAGAGCATTACCTAAACTGTGTTTTCATTTTAGATATTTATGAAAGTGATTAGGCCAAACATGTTCTAGATTTTACATAAACATGTTTACAGTTTGACATTTAATTCTGCATTTTGTTTTGTAAAACTCAGTCAATGAGCATAGACTACGCATTCTACTTACTTTGGTAGGTTTATCTTAAAAACTGAAGGGAAGATTTTAATGTAGTTTGCATTGTGAGGATGTTATAGAGTGCTTTTGTGGGGATGTTTAGGTGTGTCAAACATTAACCTACATTTTATAAATGCACGTGTCTGGTTTGTGGGAGGACGAAAAGTTTGACTGTCATTTAGAAAAGGTACAGACTCTTTATCCGCCTTTACAAAATATTTTTGTGGTCGACCCTTTGTTGGAGTGAACCCAGACTCCCTGTCCACCATTCCTCCTTAAGCCAAACCTATGTCACATGATTTTTTTTTATGATAGTTTAATTATGTCTCCCACCCCAAATTTCGTATGGGTACTCAAAATTATGAAATGGGAACTCACATCGGGAACTAAAAACTGAAAAATACTTCTGAAATAAAGCTGAACGAGACTGATATATGTTCTTCCTGAGTATGTCAAGATGAAGCAGTGGCCAAAAGTGGATTTGTTTAGTTGTCTGATGATGCTTAATGGCGAAATAGCTGTAACAATTATATTGTTTTTGTGAAATTTTGTGTCGGTTTTATTTTTTACTTTAATAGTTTTTACTCCGAAAACAATAAGTCAAACATTTCGGAGAAGGTAGTAAAACTAATTTCTTTCATTATTTAAATGCTTTGTAAATTAATACATACAAGGGATTATAATAAAATCAGAAAGCAAACAAAAAGCTTTCAAGTCTGTTTTTACTGACACAATTTTATAACAGACAAGATTGTGGCCGTAGATTTGACAAAAATAACTAAAACAAACTGGAGCCTAGATTTTATCTCATGACCAAAAGAATTATAGGAGGAGATGAAGAGCAGAAGGCTGCTTGGATTAGAAGTTACAGAAATATATACTTTGTAGCCAACGTCCACGATCTCTCTAACCAAACCTAATCGATACAATGGTATAGTAAAATAAACTAGAAATATAATTTACTATTTAGGCTACGTCGTTAATTTACGAATAACCTATATGATTTTGTTTGAGGATTCAGTGCCTTAAAATAGAATAGTTATGGGATCACTTGTTTGTGTGTACAGACAAATATTTCAGGAACAGATAAAGATGTCAAGCTCAAATCTGGCATAGTTAATTAATGCGTAACTATCATATTAAGCTAACTTATGACAATGAAGCTTACGGTGTGATGAAGTTAAAAAGACTCATAAGTCTTATTCCAAAAATCAGAACTCAACAAATATTTTAATCATGGAGTCTACTAGTCAGAAAGGTAATTAAAAAGTAATGAAATTAGGTCAATACTCAAGAAAAAGCCAAGCAATGAAACATTAGGTTAAGAAATTTATCTTTAATAATCCCCTGGTTTACGAGTTAGCGAACCGATCGCCCAGCACACTGCACTGTGTGGTACAAACAGCCACCAACTGTTAAAATTCTTACTAAGAACTTAACTTTCTCCTTTTATTTTAGTTGTGCCTACTGTGATTTTATCCATTTAAAAACAATGTCAAAGTCAATATAGCACATACTACATTTAACTAGAGTAATTTTAAAAAGAAAATCTAAAAATTGGATATTATCACTTAATATTCAGGATGATTTCGTTCTTTAATACCGTCCTATTTTTTTTAAAGAAACATACGTATAATGTAAATCTATTTCATTAGAAGTTTACTATAATTTATTAGTAATGAAGTTTGTACTATATCTTTATTTGGTTTTCATTTAAAACCTGTCAGCACAATTTGAAATCTTCTTAACTTTTTACTGACAAACATTTTAAACAGTTTTTAAGAAAATTATTTTGTAACTTTAAATATATATTAAAATAAAAACAACTAACCAACAATATCATTCTGTATTTTTTTTTAAGTAACTAAAAAAACTATTACTTTTTGTAACCAGCTTTTTGGTAGATGTGCAAAAAAAGGCCAAAAATATTTTAAAGCAAAACTATTAAACGATTTTTATATATTTTACCCCTCAGATCGCGCCGGAGAAATATGAAAGTTGTAGGGGGTGAAATTTCCAATCACCATGGGGTCTCATATTTTTCCTTAAACCTACCGTTGAAAAACTGAAGCTGTTTAAAAAGTCTGTAAACCAAAGATTTAGAAAAATTACAAACTTTTTGGATTATAAGTTCTAAACTATACAACCTACAGAATCGGCTCAGTGGCCATTTAAAAGAACTCGGCAAGCTGAATCCAATGAGCATCCCAAATTACTTTGAACATAGGTGCTGTGCCACCAGTCTAAAGCTGAAAT